>JANHFL010005724.1:368718-379716 GCA_032468155.1 Oxyrhabdium leporinum | reverse complement strand
GCCCTACTTGATTCAATAAAGGAAATACATATTTTCTATGATGAGGCTTCCCTCTCTTACATTTGATGGTTTAATTAATATGGTAAGCCTTAACTCAAGTCTTAAATTAACAAGTGTTTTTGAGGAAGAGGAAGATTATCAATATTCACCTGAAAAAATCCTGTTCTTACAGAGAACATCACTTTTCTGGTGTTTAAAAAGAAAAATTATCACTAATAACACCCATCATTACCAATGAAGGAAATTGTTTTCCTTCTTAGGTTTTATGATGATAGTAATGATTTCTTTCATGGTAAATGCTTTCACAGGTTTGTTTGAAATTTGTGTTTCTTATATAAACTAGATAGTCCAGTAACTCTTTGTTTATTACAGTGAATTGAAAGAACAGAAGAAAAATATTCCTAATTTAAATAAGCAAAATTCAAATAGGGACCAAGGTTTTGAAATATCTAGAAGCTTCTTTACGCTAAATTATATTAAAAAGGAAAGATCCTAGGTTGTTTATTTAAACTTCCTTCTCTAAGTTTATAATGAAAGGTTTAAACTGCAAATGGAGACTGCAATTATATTCTGATTACCCATTAAAAGAAATAAAACTTACATAATCTAGTTCTACTGTAGGCTGTTTCTGATTCATTTGCTTATAAACGTCCTGGCGCTTGAATACAGCATGGAGGTCTTTGCCAATAACTAGAATTGCTACTCAGAATTTTATAAAAGAAATGTAGAGTTGCCTTCCTTCACAAATCTGAATAAAGTACATTTGTTGGCATATCACCTATGTTTGATTGAAATAGAACATATATTTGTCCAAAAATGGCTTAAAAAGTTGAATCACCCGTAAGCAATGTTTTTGTCAGTTTGAAATAAGCTTAAATTGTAGAGTGCATAAAATCATAAATGCCAAGTTTATAATGATTTCATTTTCATAAGGAATAGAAATGTAAGCCATTTTAACTTTTTTATGGTTTTTGGAAACTACCTTAACTAAAGTTATATTGATGTACCCATTAAAAGGCGCAAAACAAGCCAAGTCCCAGGAATAATGCCATTTTGTTAATTAAAAAGTAAGACAATATTATTTGCAATAATTTAGGGTTTATTTTTGAGTTTATAATGTGCAGCGTTTCACACTTTAATAAAATATCAGACCGATCAGTGCCGATCTACTGAAAGAGTAATTCAATATTATGTGAGTGTCATACAAAGTCATAAAACAGAAGATGGACTTTTGGCTGGTGACTACTGATTATACAGTTGAAAATTCTATGATCACGTTAATATTAAAATAATCACCTGGATTTAGGTAAGAATCAGTGGTAAGATATGACACTCTAATAGGCATAAAGATGAAAATACATAATAGGTTACAAGGAAACTTTCTAAGCCATATAATTTTCAAACTTGGCAACTTTAGGTTGTGTGGACTTGAATTTCCAGAATTCTGGCTGGGGAATTCTGGGAATTGAGATCCACACATTTTAAAGTTGCGAAGTCTGAAAAACACTGCTCTAAACCATTCAGCAAAGAAATGGGAATATTTGCCCCTTTCTTGATTGTGTCAGTATTGCTTCTATGAATTGATGGTTGAAACTAAAGTGTATTTCTGACACCATGAAAACTAAAGGAGGACAATTGAAGGAAATGCTTTGCCCAGTCTAGTGATTTTTAAGATATCTAGAAGCATCTTGGTTTGAGAAGATCAGATCCATTACTACTTTATCAACTTTTAACCAGGGATTTCTTTAAAACTGAAACTGGCTAATGCTGCTTGGAGAAGACATCTCTGTGGCTGATTTTGACATGGTGAGAAACCCAGCAAAGTTTTCTGCTGTCACTGAAATTTGTTTCAGTTTCCTATGGAAAATTTCTATTAGAAGTTCTAGTTTCACTGCTGTAACCCAATTCCGCTCCCCAACCCATCTTTTATAAAAGGAGATGATGGATGTAAATCCTTGTAGCTGTAAACTGAGCATTAGCCTAAAGAGGAAAGTAAGGAGCCCTATATAAATAGAGCTCTAATAATGCACTTGTGCTTGGCAACTATCATTGCTCCTTGCTAGAAGACTTGTTCACTTTTACAACTCGATCCGCACTAGGGGTTTTTTTCCTGCCTAGGATAGCCTTCCCCACGCTGACACCATCCCAATGTGTTCAGATTACAATTCACAGAATTCTCAACATTGTCAAAGAGTGGAAATTATAGGTTTTGTAGTTTCAGAATATCTACAGGATGCCAAGTTTTGGAAGGCTGTTTTAAGGCACATATCCTGAAAACTATTTCTGCACAAGAAAACAGACACTTGAAACGAAACTAATTAACTTTTTATTTACATAGATTCAGTAGATTATTAAATTACCCATGTTATTACAAATGCACAGAATAAATTACAAGAGCTTGTATTTGAGATAATGTAATACCATCATTATCAAAGGCAGGACAGAAAGTTTTGTACATACGAAGTTAGATAGGCAGACATTTGGTCACTAGGTTATTAATATAAATACGTTAGCTGTGTTTTTCAGTATTTCAGAAGTATAAGCTATTTTAAAATATTCAATTTTCCATTCTAAGTTTGCGATGTTTATTCTGATAATATGGACGAGGCACCTTAATTTAACATTACTGGGGGGCCATTTTCTTACTGATCACTTAAGATGAGGGAAATTGTGTAAATTCACTTGATTAATTTAGCCTAACATCTTGTGATTAGAAATGATTGAGCTGAAAGTTTGATATAGTAGAAAAGTCAAGGTTTAGAAGAAGAGCAATTTGTCAGTTTCTGTCTCTCTCTGACATAGAACTGTCACAGTAGCAGTTAATAGTCTCACTCCAAAAAGGTAGTCCTGTATCCTTTTTTTAAAAAAATAAAAAATATCTATGCTGGAAGTCCCAAAGATGCGTTTTCAAGAGGCAGCTGGACTTTCTGGTTCCTGAAGAAGCTTCTTGGATGAGAAACAAAACGTCTTCAAAGAAAAACCAAAAAGTCCACTTGCCTCTTGAAACAGCACCTTTGGGACAACCATGACCTGGATGACAGAGAATCTCCATAGACATCTATGCTAGTAGCTTTTATAGCTACACAACAGCCTTTACAGTTCTGTGGAGTAGCTGTATTTTACATAAAATTGGCTTTTTTATGAAGTTGCCTGATAATTCATCTCATGGAACTGTCCCCTCTATTAACAGAATCTTTGGGAGCAATTGTGGATCTAGCTAGCCTCATTTATGTTTCATGAGATCTGAATAAATTCAACTTTGCGATTATCTTTCTCCCCCCCCCCCCCTTATTGGAAGGAAAGGATTGTGAGATTATTCCTCCACCAGCAGACTGCTAGGCATTTCCTTGCAATTGTCCTTGTCTCTAGTTTTATTTGGTTTTGGTTCTCTTTTCTCGGGAACCATTCTTTTCTCTCTTCATGGTGTTGAATAATATGCACAACAGTGACTTTGATTAGCTGCTTTTCTTTTGTTAGCTCCTGCTTCTGATTTAGGAGTTTCTGATTTTTCTGCTTGCCTTTTTCTGTTGTAATACACTGGTTACTTCAGCAACGTTTCCAGAGCTTAGTATTCTATACTTATGTTAAATAGTCCTTTGCATTGTGCATTACTTTGCTCGCATTGCATTAAATTTCATTTGACATTTTGCTGCTGCCATTTAGTGTTTTTTTTTAAAGAACAAAACCTGTTCAAATTAAGACTGTTATACTAAATGTTTCCCATATTTTTTATTGTATCTTGAGAATTGCATTTCTTTTGCCAAATTAATTTCATAAATTGTGACATGCGCTGCTGAATACATTTTTTAATTGGAATAGCAAGTCATTTTATCTATAAAACAATTTGAATGGAAAAGCAGGTGACAAATTAGTCACTTAGCTGTTTGCTTTACAGTTGACTGCTGTAACTCATGGAAAGGAGAGTTAATTTGTATCTATTCATCCTCTTAAAATGTTATAAGTCTGACTTGTTTACATATTCAGATTTGTTTGTATGTTTATAAATATTATCAACATATGAAATGGTTTTGGGATAACCTTGTCTCACAGACAAATACCAATATTCCCTAGGCTATTCTACCTTATCACAAATAGAATGTTTTTTGCTTGATGTGCCAACTTTTAATAACTGCCAAACTGTTGCCATTTTTGATTGGTTCTTTTAATTGGCTGATTATGTGCCGTCAGATTGATGACAGTTCTTAGTGATCACATAGATAGACCTTCAGAATGATCCATCCTAAATTGAGACCTTCAGATCTTCCAGTGGTACACCAATTGAATCCATCCACCTTACTCCTGGCCTTCTCTTTTCTTCCTTTGATTTGTATTTCTCTCATTCGATTTGTACTCCTCTCACAGAAAGATTTGGATGCATTTCTTTTTCTTGGAATTATTTATTTCAGATAATTTGGTCCTCTCAAAAAAGATAATTTGACTCTTGATCTTCAATGTGGTTTTATAAAACATTTTTATGGTTTATCTACAAAGTCATTCTTTAAATAGGGTCTGTTAATTCTCTCTAAATCACTTCAGTTTTCACTATTTTTTTAATTGAAATAACTCATTGTCTTCCAGTTGCACAAAGATTTTTACAATCTTAAACACATAATCAAAGACAGAAATTAAATATTGTATATTATTTTAGCTGATTTATTTTACACAAGCAGCAGTCCATAACTACAACGCAGGTGGCCAGATTCTGCACTCGCAATCACATGTCTTCTCCACTATAGTTACATTATGAGCCTCAGTGGCGCAGTAGTTAGAGTGCAGTACTGCAGGCTACTTCTGCTGACTGTCAGCTGCCTGCAATTTGGCAGTTCAAATCCCACCAGGCTCAAGGTTGATTCAGTCTTCCATCCTTCTGAGGTGGGTAAAATGAGGCCCCAAAATTGTTGGGGGCAATATGCTGACTCTGTAAACCGCTCAGAGAGGACTGAAGCACTATGAAGCGGTATATAAGTCCAAGTGCTATTGCTATATAACAAATGTGACAAACCCTTTGCACTGCTTAGTCTTTTCCCTTTTAGCATTGAACCTACAACAGGCCACACAGTTTGTGGATTGTAATTTTAGTATACCTAGACCATGTATAATTGACAGACTGGATTTTACTATAGATTTTAGTTGTTACTATTTTATACTAGAATGTTTAATTGTATATCTACTGAACATTTTTCTTTGTTCTGATCTCTGGTGTAAGGCTGTAATAGATTGATAAGTAATTCATTTTGTGATTTCCTTTTTGAGACACTTTTAAGAAATTACTCTTTTATCTTTTTCTTTTGACATACCACTGTTTAACTTATAGCTTTCTTTTTAAATATTGCTTATTGAAATGTTGATTTTGATAGAATTCAAACATTTTTGTTTGAATATAAATACTGAGCCATATATATAACAGTAATCTCACAACCCAAGGAACTTAAATCCTTCCAAAATCAAGCAGGTATGCTTAAAATGTAAACATGCCTTGAACTAATTCTGAAAGGATAATTATATTAGGCAGCAGGAATAAAAAAACAGAAAGAAAACAAATTCCTTTGCATGAGGGAAAGGAAATTCTTATCTGTAATAGCGCTGTTATATGACTTTAAGCAACAAATAAATTGCAATAATTCCAGATTGATTCTAGCCATCATTCCTATACTTAAATTTCTCTTGTGCAAAAAGGTTGTGTGCTTCATTTTCTCTGCATTTTAAAATATTCGATATAACTAATTTATTGCTACAGAAGCAATAGTGGTTTTTTTTTCTTAGAATAATTCTTCAGCACTTTCCTGCTGTGAAAGCCAGTATTATGAGTATTTTATTTTATTTAAGTGTGTGTGTATCCATGGTTGTTAGATTGGAACAGGCACCCCACAAAGAAAAGGGCCACCACTTAGATATCCCTGAAGGTGTTATTAACATACTTTGATACCTTTGATTATTCATCAGTGCCTGTTATTTCAATGAATTAATTGCAGTAAAGCTAAGGATATATTTTTACAATTACCTTCAGTAGTTGAAGCTCATTATACCCAGTGAAGTTTGTTCACAGATAAATATCTCTGGAATTTTTACAAAAGAATGTATATTCTTTTTTTTCATTTTGGGTTTTGGATGTAATGCGCTAGTAAACAAAAATGTTGCCTTCTTTGTATTTAATGTTGTCTGTAGAATTCATTATGGAATGTAACTAGTATGAGTCTGTCTAAAATACTGATTCTGTGATTCTCCATGTAGCAAATGGCAGTGGGTCTTAAGCAGTATTATTTCAATATAATATTATTTTAAATCATTCTTTTCCTCCTTTATCTCTTGGAAGTGTGTGGAGAAGCAAAGGGCACTGCAGAAGATGAAGGTGAGGCTCAGGCTGGCTGGATTGAGGGAGCAGCCATCCTCTTCTCAGTTATTATTGTGGTGTTGGTCACAGCCTTCAATGACTGGAGCAAAGAGAAACAATTCCGGGGTCTGCAGAGTCGCATCGAGCAGGAGCAGAAATTTACTGTCATCCGTAAGGGACAGGTGATCCAAATTCCTGTAGCGGAGATTGTGGTTGGGGACATTGCTCAGATCAAATATGGTGAGTAACTATAAATTTTCCAGAATATTTTTCTCATATGCATTGAAATTATCACTGTATATTACAATTACCACTGTGCGATTAAAACCAAAGGGACATACACACATATAGACATAGATGCTGCTTCTAGGTTTGTCAGTTATCATTCACAAACCATGTGAACTATCTTTGCCACCCATGGAAATATCTCATGTGCATCCAAGCTCCTTGCTTCCTGCTGGGAGAAGTATCATGATGAGAGGGATGATGCTGTACAACCTATGTGAGTCAAGATATCATGTGTGTTGTCTAGATTAAGAAATCGCTGTGCTCCTATTTTCTTTCCTTCTGCACTCATATGCGCAGAAAGCCAGCTTCAGTCCTTATTTCCTCAACTTTCTGCTGCTGTTCAACACTTAACTAAAATGGGATGAGAAGATCAGCAGTGTAATTCATCTGCAGCTTAATAAAGATACCATTATTCCAACATGCACCATACTGACCTTCCAGCATAATTCTCCTACAGGATATATAAGATGTTTAAGAGATGCAGTGCTTAACTGTCTAAAAGAAGCACATGGGCTCAGCATCAGGATGTACCATGATGCCCCTTGGGGAAAAAGCCTATGAGTTGCAGAAAAAAGTTATTTTTTATAAAAGAAAGATATATATAATGAATGTATGGTCTCTTGTAAAAAAGAGATTGATTATAAGTGACATTGAAAAATTGGCATACAGGAAAGGATACAAGCAGGAAAGCAGATATACAAACTTTGCACTTTGGAGAACCTTATAGTACTTATTCAAATGAAATTTATATGAAAAAAATCAACATTGAATATGATTTTATTAGTTACACGAATGTGTCCTGATGATTACCCTCTTTCAAAGCCTTCATAATACGCTTGCTTATCTGAATTTCCCTTATTTGTTTGTGGAATTGCAATTATGTCTCACTGCTGAAGGATGGATGGTTCTTCCTCGATTCCTAATGGAATTCTTATATGCAAAGGGAATAACGCTTAGCAGGAACACAGCCTGTGGAAACTCAATTTATCTCTTTCTCAGCACAATTGGAATTAAACTTTATTTTTTTCCAAAGCAAATTAGTTGAATACAGGCGGAATTTTTTCCCCCTATTATTGCTGAATTCAGCAAAATTGATGCTGTTGCGTTGCATTTCCAGTAATGACTGCATGCCCATCTCTGTCATCAGTTAAGCTTTGAAAAATAGTTACAGAAGTTAAGTTGGCTTTGATTTGATGGGGTTTTTAAACCTTGATTTGTGGTGAAAACTTTGGTGACCTGTTGCTTTTCTGACTTTTTTAGGGGATCTGTTGCCAGCAGATGGCATTTTGATTCAAGGAAATGATTTGAAAATTGATGAGAGCTCTCTGACTGGGGAATCTGACCAAGTGAAGAAATCTTTGGATAAAGACCCTATGCTGCTTTCTGGTAAGTCTGTTAGGTTACAGGAAGTTGGAACTTCATTTATAATTCAGGTCTCTGAGCCTTTTGGCACCTAGGTGCAAATGTAGCCCATATGCTAATAATTGCCCTTACGAAAATGCCGGTAGTTGTGTAGTAAAGAAACTGTTTTATTCTCTAGGATAAGCTAGGCAAGATTTTCCACATGTTTATTTTGGGAAATATTCAACATTTATTTTGTTTTTTACAGGAATCTTTCAACCACCTCATGCACAAGCCTCACTTATTTGGTCCATTATTTTTGAATATGAAGCTGTAGTATAATCATACTGAATACTTGATTCTCTATAGCATCACTCAACTTCTACTTCTTCCTGGAGAAGTAGCACAACAAAATTCAAGAATGCTTCAGTAAAATAATTAGTCTTATCCAATTCTTGTCGGCCAATGGGATTCAGCATTTCATGTTTCTTTAAAAAACAAAAAGTGATTCAATGTACTGTATAACGTATATATTTCCTTGCATATATTATGTGCACTATGAATATTGAAGCTAGCACAAACAGGAAATTCATGCATGTGTATACATCAATATGAACAAGTGATCTAGAAATTAAATTTCATCTCCCAGATATGATATGAACATCTTTTAGGTTATATTTTGGAATTAATTATATAGCAATGGATAAACATTGCCTCTTTTTTTTTCCTTTCCCATGCTTTACCTGTTGCTCTTATTAGGCACTCATGTAATGGAGGGCTCTGGACGAATGGTGGTGACTGCTGTGGGTATCAACTCACAGACTGGAATCATTTTTACTCTTTTGGGTGCCGGAGAAGGGAATGAGGAGAAAAAGGTCAAGAAAGGTAAGATTCATAAGCCATCCTTTATGTTGGTAGCATGAAGTTCCTTAGTGACATTGGAGAGGTTTTTGAGTTTTATAAGGGAAAAACCTGAAGGTTCAAGCATCTTATTGTAAACTCAACATGTAATCAGTACTGTGCATGCCAGAGATTAGAGGGTCAATGATCACGCTGACAGATCACTAGTAGCTCAACAATGCCAAGTAATAGAGACAATAAAAGATTGTTATCTAAAAGTTGGTTTTGGAAACAGTGTGCAGGTTTTTGTCTATTGAGTCATCATCTTCATCAAGCACAGATGAATTTTGGAAAAGGCAAGGGGACCTGAAATAAACAGTTGTGGTGCCAAGTACTTGTGTATAGGGTGTTCGACAACATGCACTTTTGCAAAATATCCCATTATATTGCCTCCTCCCCCTACCTGAATCCTTTCTTTTTAATATTGGGCCTGCTTTCTATGACAAGTGAGCATATTCAGTTGACATAAGGTTGTTTACTTCTCTGCTACCATTTAAGGGCACCTTTTTTTTGTTTGTATTGGTTTTGTGGTACTGCTACAAATCTTAGAAGAAAAACCCTGCTGATACATCTTTTATGTTGATATGTTTTCATCTGCCTACCAATAGGCACTTGGCAGAAACCTGTTTGCTCTTAACAGATAGCAAGAATGAGCATCCGTGGCCCTTCAAGTGTAACTTGCTCACTATGGACACACCATGGAACCATAGGTTTCTCATCCTAGAACAGAATTATTAAGACCATAAATAAGGTCAATTGATTATGTAACCATGATCATATTATAGTTCTGTACGTCAAGTTACTTGGGGTCAGATAGTGGTATAGAGAACTCTTGCTTTTGTCTCCTGCTTGGATGGACTTCCCTGAAGTTTCTGGTAACATGTTTTCGATGGTGTATATATCTTTAGTGGAACTTTTTTATGTACTTTCATTCTTAAAAATAAAGTTGATGAATCAGGAGCATGATAAAATTCCTTGTCCAAAAGATTGTACACTCAAAAAATAAGTGCACATTTCTCTAGGTCATTGTTTAAATCAAATCTCTTGAAACATTTACTTAAGAAGACATATTTTGTGGGGACATTCTATTATTTTCTCCCTCAACCTAGCATTGATTTTGGCTAGTGTGGAGTGGTTTGCATGGTCCATGTGACTATATTTTTATTAAAAGAGGAATCATTACTGCACCCTCTACTTAATGCAAACTTAGTTGTACTTGGAGCAATCCCCTTAAATGTGTCGTTCATATTTGCATATTGTGAAATAAGCTCGTGCTGAGCAACAATGACTGGAGAATAGTAAATATGATCAGTGTATGTGTTTATTACAAAATAGTTAATCTGAACCCAAACAATTTTAACAGCCTGTACTGGACTACTCGGCCTCTATTCATTCACAAAGCATTGTTCACGGTAGCTTATCCAAATAAGGTTTTGAAGCTTTTTCGCTTTCAACCAAAGACAAAGAAAGCAGAACTTTGGTATGTGGTTTATGAAAACAGAAACCTGCTTGCTGGTCTGATTTGCTCATAGCATAAGAGGCATCTGGGTTTTAATTCCATCTTGGCCAGCCAAAGGATATGGAAAAATGACCTGCTGATAGCTTCTCCAACATCACCCCACTGAAACAGTGTTAAAAGGAGAGGACTTAATGAGGCTAAGACTGAGGAAGGATAGTGGTGCAGTTTTGCTAGTAGCCAGATGAGGTCATTCTATCTACCCCTGTAAGCAGAAGTTGCTTCTTTTTCCAATTTTTATTTTAAGTAACCTAACTTTTAACTTAACTTACCTTAACTTTTAACTTAACTTTTAGCAACTTAATTTTCAACTTACGCTAACTTTTAACTTGCATTAGCTTTTAACTTAACTGAACTTAGTGTTAATCTACTGAAAGATGCAGTCAATGTGCTGGCTAAGAATTCCTCTAATCAAGCAATTTTGGAAGCCGCTAGGTTGGCAGAGTGCAATATTTTTGCAACATTTATTAGGCATTTTCAAGGCTGGTCAGCGGCCTCAACTGACCTTTTCTGCTTGCAATCTCTTCAGTTCTGTGGCCGAGGCCCTGAAGACGGGGGCGCCGGTGGAACCCGAATATTTCGAAGAGGTGACCTTGTATTTCAGCGACATCGTGGGCTTTAC
>JANHFL010005724.1:318073-355052 GCA_032468155.1 Oxyrhabdium leporinum | reverse complement strand
TTCCAGGTGCTGCACAGAATGGCCTTGACATTCTTAGAAAGAATAATATTTTGACTACAACACTTCTAACTGCATGACAAAGTACTCCCTCTCTATTTCTCATGTGTAATTATGGGGCAGTCTGCAGAGGCCTCAAATTCATGGCTTCCAAGGCTGACAAAGAGATTATGAACCTTAATAGATAGTATTATTAGGTATACAGAAGGCTTCTTTGCCCCATTTCTCTAAAGTTGCAAGTATCTGCTATGGCCTGCTACAGTGGAGCAGCTGTCATCATATATTGCTAATTTCTAAGGTATTTAACGTGAAGTCCTCTGATGATATGTCAGATCCATGTTAATGTTAACAGGATGGTTTCCCCATACTACCTGCAATTGTTATGCCATTTTTCATTGGGCATTAGATGAAATTCTTCTGAGAAAATGGATGTTTTCAGAAGAGAGGGGAGACTGGTTCGAAAGCCCCTTTCAGAGCTAACCTAGCTTGTCCTGTTGGGGTTTTGCTCTGCAGGTGGAGCAAGAACAACTGGATAAAATCTGGCCTAAACTTCGAGTCTTGGCACGCTCTTCACCAACTGATAAACACACCCTTGTGAAAGGTATGGTCAACCAAAGAGATAGCTTTTGTTTTCTAAGATGTCAGAAGATAAGTGGAGGGAGAGAGGTTTGAAGGCACTAAGTGAAAACTTAAGTGAACAGATACATTGCATTTACAGAGCCAGATTTGCTGAATTGACATGTATTCATGTTTTGGCATGTATGATCCAGCTCCAAAATGAAATACCTGAAGCAACCTACACAGTGAAAACTCCTTAACAATGAAAAATAAAACTAGATAAGAAATATTGAATAGATTTTTTTAAAAAAAACAGCAAATCAGAAAAAAAAAGCCAAATATTTGTTAAACACCAGCATGAGCAATAGAATTCCATCCACATTTCACAACAGAATGTTGACAAGGGAATATACTATATTAACTTCTTAGAAGCAGGGAATTCCACAGTCTGGGCATGATAATATTCCTCACTTTTAAAAAGATGTCTCATCAATTTGTCTTAGTGGACAAGATATTAATCGCTTGGAAAACTATACAGTCCTTTAGATATCATAGCCCTAGGTTGGTCAGCGCTTTACATGATAATCGTGTAAATTGTTTCTAGAATTTTGCCAGCAAATCTAGTGGGTCTGTGCTTATCCTCTACTGACCTTAAGCTCGTTTTCAGGAATTATTGACAGTACTGTTATGGAACAGAGGCAGGTGGTAGCTGTAACTGGAGATGGCACCAATGATGGCCCAGCCTTGAAGAAAGCAGATGTTGGATTTGCTATGGTATGAGCCAATATTCTAGGGACTACATTGAAAACAAAAAAGCAGATAATTATTTGTGTATTTTTTCATGGTGGAACTAATAACTAATAACACTGGCTGGCTGGCTAAAAGAAACCTGCAGCATTGTATATATGTTAAGGTTCTTTTCATTGTGTTCTATTTTGTGTTTTAGCTTTTTCAGTTGCAGAAGTCAGAAATCTTGCAGCCCAAGACAAAATTTCACCATCCCTGGGCTCAGTAGGACACAGCAGGCAAGCATTAGGGAAAATTGGTCGCTACAGGGAACCTACTTAATGCTTTTGAGATTTGCTGGCCTATTCTAACAGGCAAAATTTTCTAGTCACTGACTGCCACCATGTGTCTGTAACTGAGTTTTGCAATAAGCCTAACAGCCTCCTTAATCAGCTGCTTTGGTTCTTCACCAACAAGTCCCAAGCAAAGAGGCAAAGGCTAGCTTTTTCCTCAGAGTTTTTGATCTGAAAGGAAAAAAAGTTAAGCTGATTAAACAGACTAGGTATTTTAATTGTCAAAAAGCCTTGTGTTGGTTCATTTGGATCTTTCAGAAAAATGAAATGTTCCGTATAATTTACACTGCAGTGTCACATCTGAAATGAACTGACATTTAACATTTTGTAGGTGCAAGTATTAAAATTGAACATAAACAAGTTTAATGCTTCCTTTCTCACTAATTGTCTTTCCTCCGCCTGGTCTTTATTTTCTCAGGGCATTGCTGGTACAGATGTGGCTAAGGAGGCTTCAGACATCATCCTGACAGATGATAATTTTACAAGCATTGTTAAGGCAGTGATGTGGGGCCGCAATGTATACGACAGCATTTCCAAATTCCTGCAGTTCCAGCTGACAGTCAATGTAGTGGCTGTGATTGTGGCTTTCACGGGTGCTTGCATCACACAGGTAACCAAAGCTAAAAGCACATAAAGGTAAAAAGTTCAAAGATAAAAGAACTAGATTAAAAAGAACTTTACTTTCCAGAAGGAAAACAAAAGTCTATTCAGTTAGCTTTTCTAACAGTGGCCAGTTAGATACCCCAGGTGGGTCACAAATAGAGCTGATGGAGACAATAATTCAATGTATAATGGACTACTATGGCTAATGGTTGTAAACAATTTATTTATATTTTCATCAGAAGATTGCAGCAGTTTTTTTTACATCACACGTATGCAATGATTTCTACAGTACTAGAATTAGAGAATTGGTATTCCCTTTTATTCAGTTAAAATTAGGAATGTGATCAACTTGAAGAAGAGTGTTCAAGCTGCACAAAAGAGATGCTTGTTGTCTCTGACATACTGTAACACTAAAGTAACAAAGTATTTAATCATTGTATTAACAGTATTAATATTGGACTACAAATGCTAGTATTCCTGGATTATCATAGTAACCCAGATATATGAATTCAGCACTAGTCAACTCCCAAGTTAAAGAACTAAGGGAAGGGGAAGAATAGCCATGAACTATGTTTGCAGTATATTACGGTAGTTTTTGAAAGGATTTTTTCTTTCTTTCCTTGTAGGATTCACCTCTGAAGGCTGTCCAGATGTTGTGGGTGAACTTGATCATGGACACTTTTGCCTCATTAGCTCTTGCCACAGAACCCCCTTCTGAGTCTTTGCTCCTGCGTAGGCCATATGGTCGCAACAAGCCACTAATTTCTCGAACCATGATGAAGAACATTCTGGGACATGCAGTGTACCAGCTCACCATTATTTTCACATTACTTTTTGCAGGTGAGACTAGAGGGAAGTGTGTAGAACAGCTAGGTAATCTGGGATCATTTTTTCTGTTGTTGGATTGAATAAGGCTAAAAGGTCTGGGCTGCAAAAATCCAGTTGACCATTAAGCTGCAAACAGTTTTCTTTCTCTTTTTACAACTTAATCCAGTATTCTGGATTCTGCAACCCAAATCTGTGGCCCTAATTATATTCTATCTGTTTGCTTTTCCAAGATAGTGGGAAGAAACTATTTAAAAGTTCTCCATGATAGTTCTCAGATGATTAATTCAATTTATCAGACATGTTTTGTCTTCCAGTGCTTTTGAGAAAATGAAAAAAGGTCATGTAGTTGTTTTTCATATTTGATTGTCCTCTGTGAAATAGCATATCTATGCCAAGAAATAGGTAGATACTTCAATATTCAGGGGATACACCTGATTGACTTCTGTCCTCTTTCATTAGACATATTTCAATCTCAGTAATGCTGAATACAGATTTCATGTTCTTGAAGGGCAACTAGTAGTTGTTGATAAATAGTATAATACCACACAATTTTATGTCTTAAATTTTATGTCATGAGTTCAAGCCAAGGAAAATTGTTTTTTGATTACCAGTACTGCTTACTTAGTGATGAAGTTTACTACCTATTCCCTTATTGTACCTGATTCATAACATAATTTATATTAATATTCAGCATCAGCTGTAGAAGCTTAAAGCTGTTTAAAGTTATCAGCCAAAACAGTAGGTATCAATGTCATTAGTATGAATGAAATTAAATTGTAGCATGCTTATGATAGGAATAGTCAAATTAAAAAATAGAAAGAAAACCTGCAGAATTAAATTCTGAAGGATCAAGTTTTATGTTGCACTTAGTGGCAACAAGAAGGCTGACGGGGTTCCTCCTGATAAATTTGACTCCACAGAAACTGGATGTTCCTCATCCTGTTGTATGTTTTTAGAACTTGGTACAGCTTGAGTTGTGAATCACTAATAGTTTCCAGTGAAAAATATTTCATTCTAATTGGAAGCGTTATGTTTGCATTGTTAAACTGAATTCTTCCATTCATCAGTAAACCAGATTCATAAGGAGGAAAACTTCTGGATTATTCTGTTCGGTTTTTTCCTGTTAGAGGCTCTGTGCTTTTCACCCGCTGCAGAACCAGCAGAAATTCAGTGGGGAGGGTGGAAAAGCAGCAGCAAAGAACAACTGCAGTTGCAGTCTGCCTGCTGTTGAAGTCTAAGAATCTCGCTATGACTCTAAGGCAGAGTCTGTATATACATTTCTTTGGTTTTGTGGCTGAGAAATACATATATTTATAGCTCATCATTTCCATTTTAAAAGCTGTTTTGTTTTAGTAATGAAGGTTTTCAAATAATTATCTACAAACTTTAATTGAAGCATAAAGAAAGGCAATCTCATTAAGGGAACAGTCTATTTTTCCAGCAGCCTCTTAGGTAATTCTAACATTGCTTAAATGAGGAGCCATTTGTACTCAGAGAGTGAATTAATATAAACTCTATTCTTTTTTTCACTGGTTTAATCTAAATATATTAATTAGTGATGTTGGAGACGTTTTGGAATGCAAAATTTGGGAAGGCTAGGCTGGCAGAAGACAAGAGAAAGAAGTTGGCAGGAAGGCTAAGAGTAAGACAGGATCAAAACAAAAGCCTTGTTTGAAAGAGGAGCAAGGAATTGAGCATAGCAGAAAAGCATACTTTCTAGTTATACTAAATTGCTGCCTAGTTATGCAGTATTACATTACATTATAAACAATTGTCAACAATTATTTTTTAATTTTGCTTTAATAAGTGGGAAAATAAAAAGGGGTTTTTTTCTTAATATTTCTAATGCCGGTAATAATATTGTCCAACTCTCAAATGATCAGATATTATTCAACTGAAGTAGGACCATACTGTATATTTTCTATGAGAAAACTTAAAATTTCCATGGTGATTTGTAAATATTTGGGTACTTTTCATTATTTTGATTCTATTAAATATTTCGGAATAACTGTTAAGGAAACATTCTTCATTAAAAGTACCACTATTTTTTTTAATCTTTAAGGAAATCATGAATGTTTAAAAATGAATAATACATCAGTGTTCAAACTAGTAAAATATCAGTATCAATGTAGTGTGTTCTTATTTTGCATTATTGTAAATCTATTTTATTGTATTTAATTATTGCTGTTACTATATTACTACATTATTATATTTTCTATTGTTGAATCTCATTCTACCATGATTGGCGTGACATGTAATTCCAGCAAATGAATAAATGACACTTAAATGGTATAATAATTAACCGGTGACAAAGACAAATTACTTGCAGGATCTCTGGAAGAATGCACTTTTCTTTCATTTCCAGAAGGACATCACAAAAGACCAATTTAGCTTCATGGGACGTATTCCAGAGAATTGATACCATGATATAAAAGCAGCATTTTCTGGCCTCAGGCCCCCCATTACCTCACAACATGGGGCACCACTAGCAGCTTTTTAAAGATAATTCCCTCAGACAAGTCAACTCTGGTTGGAGTGAGCAATCTTGGTGCCAATCCACATAAAGTTTTCTATGTTAACGTTCGCACTTTCAGTAATACAGGAACAGTATGATCATCGAAACAAGCATAATCACAGCAGCCAGGCTGCTGCAATTTTGGGGAGCTTTTCAAAGGCAACCACATGTAGAGTGTGTTGTAGAAGACCAGTTGAGGCATAAGAGGCAAGAGTTACTCTAGTCAGATCCTCCCTATTCCAGGCAATAGGAGTAGCTGAGCAAAGACAGCCCCCTTCAGCCACCCAGCAATAGCCATGCACATAGGAAAACTCTTGTGGAATTGACTTGCTCCTCAGCATCAACACCATCTCTTGAAGAGACAATACAGAGCCAACAGGGAACAGTCACAAACAAACAACTCCATATTGCATTCCATGTAAGCAGTGGTGGCACAGTGGTTGGGTTGCAGTACTTCAGACTAACTCTGCCCACTTCCAGGAGTTCAATCCTGACTGGCTCAAGGTTGACTCAGCCTTCCATCCTTCCAAGGTCAGTAAAATGAAGACCCAGATTGTTGGAGGCAATATATTGACATTTGTAAGCCACTCAGAAAGTGCTGTAAAACACTATAGAGTGGTATATAAATCTAAGTGCTATTGCTGTTGCTTAGTTCAATTTCAGCTTGTTTCATCTCATCCAGCCCCCAATTGATGACATCCAATTGGGCCCCGGGTGGCAAAACAAAGCTGAATAGCATATTAATGGTTTCACATCCCAAATTGCCAACTGATCTCTCCTATTGGTTTCAGATGGATATTAAATGATAAATGGAGATGACTGTTCCCTGCAGTACCACACAAAGGAGTAGTCACCTGTCATCACTATACTTCCAGACCAATTTCCCCTGTCTACCCTGAGTTAGGAGTGGAAACACTGCAAAGCAGTGCCTTCAGCAGTCCCCAATTCCTTCAAGCAATGTAAGAGTATACAGTGGTATCCAGAGCCACTTGCAAATAATAGATTTAAGCAGGAAGAGATAATAATTAATCCAATCTCTGTCCCATCCCAAATTGCTCAAGTCTCTAGTAGACTCAGCAACTGAAACCTGCTAGATACTCATCCATCTTCCCTGTAAAGGATTGGAACCTAATCATTAGTTATCAAACATTGCTGGATCCAAGGAGGGCCTCTTTAAAAGGAAGTGTCTCATGCCTTCTTCATGGTTGCTGGCATCCTCCCCTCCCAAACAGAAGGGTTCAGCTGATCATTTCCCCCTCTGTCTATGGCTGGGGAGATCCAGATTCAAGTACATTTGAAGCCATGGAAGCTTAGTGCTCTCTGTCTCTCTCCCTACCAAATGTGGCTGATGTTGTGGAAATGAAATAGAGGGTGATACAGGATGAAAAATACAGGAAGATGCTGCAAGCTCCTACTGAAAAAAGATGGCATGTAAAAGTAACAAAATTAGTAACTGCTTGATGAAACGACTTCGGGGGAAGCTATGGCATCCTGAAGACAGCTTCACCATGGCAGAACAATGAGCCAGCAAACAGATTAGCATCTTGAAATTCCACCTCGGATAAAGAGGAGAACCTGGGATCACTCATAAGTGCTTCAAACAGATGCTCCCCAAGAGACTGTAAGACAGCAGTCTCCTTTCAATGGGTTCGTAATTGCTCTAGGAGCTGAGGGAAAGTCAGTTTTGCCAAGACATACGAATTCAGTGCTTCCTTTCTTAATCACTTCAGGAATCTGCTTGTAAACTGCTTTTTGGAGATTAAAAACCTTTACAACAGATTTCATCACACTGGGTGATTCTTCTGTCCTTGAGAAAAGAAGATTTATGTATGTTTAAGATCTTTAAAACTATTTTCACTCTGAAATAAACAGCAAAGGGGTGAGTAAAACAATTTTGAAAAGTTTTAAATGGACGAAGGGGCCAGATGGATTGGTAATAAGATTTAGAAACTAATTATAAGAATCCTTCCTGTGGGTTGTTTAAAATTCTATTAAAAATATATGAAGATTTTGAACCTAAGTGTAAGAAATCCTCCTGTGAGAAAATGTTGTGGATTAAAAAAAACCCATCATATGAGGAGACTTTGAAGTCTGGAGACGAGAGGCAATCAGAAGCTGATAAAGATTATAATTAAAGGAGAAGAGACATATTAGTACAGAATGGATAAAAGTATTATGACTTCAGAAGAATTCAAGGATATTTAGCATCAATGCACTCAAAAAATTCTCTAAAAATTCTCTGCTATTGTAACAATGAGTTTAAAAGAGGAGTTAGAAGACAAGTAACAACTGAGAACCAGACTGCGTTGGATATAGATTTAAAAATGATAAATACAAGAATGATATGGAAAAAGATGTTACACAAGACTTACAAATGGAACTGGCTGATTTCTTAGTAATTAAAAGGGATACACCAATAATACATCAGAAGAGTGACTTGGATAAGTTTCATATCTTGGACTTACAAAAGAGGTGTGCTATAAGAATAAAGGAGTTGCTGAGAAAAGACAGAAAATCGAAAGAAATAAGTTTCTGGGTCACTATTTAAAGGGAATAAGCATCAAGAACTTTCAAAGTAAAAAGAAGGAATATAAAATTGCCTTACATGTAGGCCTCGACTTAGGATCATTTAATAATCATTTGAAGATATGGCACTTGAAAAAAATCACCTTTATGACTGTTGCAGTATCCCTACAGTCAAATGATCAAAATTCAGGTGCTTGACAGCCAGGATGTATTTATGGCAGTTGCAATATCCTGGGGTCATACGATCACCATTTATGACTTTCCCAGCTGACTTCCAACAAGCAGAGTCCAAGGGGGAAATTAGATTCATTTAACAACTGTCTGATTCACTTAATCACCATGGTGATTTGCTTAACAACCATGCAAAAAGGTTGTACAATCGGTTTTTTTAATCTTTGTATTTTTAAGCTTTAATTTAAAAATATTTAAAAAGAGTGCTTGATGATGAAAATTATACCTTTCAGGGTCATGGAGTGCAAGACACTTGCCACAAGTTCTGGTCCAGTGTGTATATGTGCCATATTTTACTCTGTAATCGTATTGTAAAGAATATCTTTAGATGGAAAGAATATGTTCATGTGCTGTTCAAACTCTTTTCCTACAGGTGAAAAGTTTTTTGATATTGACAGTGGCCGGAATGTCCCCCTCCACTCTCCACCCACTGAGCATTACACAATTGTCTTCAACACTTTTGTCATGATGCAGCTGTTCAATGAAATCAATGCTCGCAAAATTCATGGGGAAAGAAACGTATTTGAGGCCATCTTCCAGAATCCAATCTTCTGTACAGTGGTGCTAGGAACCTTTGTTGCCCAGGTAAATGAAATGAGCTTGGGTGGGATTGCAGGAAAGGAGAGATTGTGAAATGGAAAATGTGTCCGTCATTCTCCCACCAAATATATTCTAAGTTGTAATGTTTACTGAATGTCATGGCAACTTTATGCAAGGCTGGTTGGAGAATTCTGGGAGTTGAAGTCTACACATTTTAAAGTTGCCAAGATTGAGAAACACTGACTTACAGCATACGGTCTTAGGAAAAGCCACATTTTGGTGGCTTTCTGAAAAATAATCAGGATGGGGCCAGTCTAACATGTTCTAAACAAGTGGCAGCAGGACCGAGAAGATTCACCCCTTTGGGCATTAGAAAGGCCCAAGAACTTTCTCTTGTGCATGTTATTTGATGGACCAAAACTGTTTGCTACTCCATTTATGTGTAAGAAGAATATGCAACTGTCTTGATTGTGTTTGAAAGTTTCCTCTTGAAACGCTGAGTCAAATTATTGGGCTGGTGTGAGAGGAAAAAACAATTTAAAGCAGAAAAGGAAAACTTTTTTTTTAATCTTAAAATCAGGAGAATGAGAAAATTTGTTCTTATCTGGAACCCAATATTGATTTTGTTTTCCATTTCTTGACTATGGTAAGAGATAATCACAGTAGGTTTGGATCAGAAATAGAATTCATTTGGTTTATCAGACCTGGGATAATTCATTCTCTACTGGAAGTCATTACAATAAATTCCCTGAGTAGATCTGCCACTTCCACTTCCATGGTTTAGTCTGGATGTGAAAGACACTAATCCTCCTGTTGACCACACATTGATCAATTATTATAGTGTCATCCTAAGTTTGCTTCTTAGGATGCAGCCTTTTACACATAGCAATATAGCTAAATGTTTTTTCTAGCAAATCTTCCTATAAGATGAACTTCCAATTTATAACTTTGGTATGTCTGAATTTTCTAATAGTTTTTGCTTCTTTGTGTATTTGTTATTACTTAATCTGTTAGGTGTATTGCATTTTTTTTCTTACATGGCAAAGGATTTTATTTCTGAGCTCTGAGTTGAGAAAACCTCCATCCCACTTGGTGGTAGCATTTATTAGAAGAGTCTGTCTGTCAGCAAATAGAGTCCAAAAATTATCTCATGCCTAAGAATGTAAATTTATGTTCCCTTTCCTCTCGTAACCCCATTTAAAGTTGTGGATTGCAGCCATTTTTTCATTCCTTTAGGTCAGGGGTGTCAAACTGGATTTCTTCAAGGGCTGGATTAGCATTGTAGTTGTCCTCCGGGGGGGGGAGCAACAGGATGGACACCTCCTGCAGCACTCTGCTGGCCAAAATGGGGCATGGGAGGCCCCTGGACAGCCTGCAGCACTCTGCCGGCCAAAACGGGGCACAGGGGCCACGTGTGCCCCCCCCCATGCCCTGTTTTCACTAGCAGAAGCACCGTGGGCTGGTCCTTTGCTATTTCCAGGCCGGCACCGCAGACTAGATCTAAGCACCCCGTGGCCTGGATGCGGCCCAAGGCCCTTGAGTTTGACACCCCTGCTTTAGGTTAACTATTGACTGAAGTTGGTTAATAATATTGACTGCAATTTTTAGAGTCAGCAGGCTTATCATGCAGATATTTTCTTTCATTTCAATTCCTTCACAATTAGAATTGTCAGGCTTCATTTCATTATATGTATTTCAGCTTACTGCTTTGGATGGTGGTTTGCCAAAGCCAGTCTTAGCCAACCTGGTTTTGCTGGATATACTGCAATTTTCCATTTCTAAAGTCAGCTGGCTGGGAATATAGGGAGTTTACAGTCCAACAGATCTGAAGGACAATGGATTGTGAAAGGCTAGGCTAGTACTGTTCTTAAATTGCATAAAGAATACACTGTTTCAGAGTATAATTGATTAGTTCGAGTGTTCTTTACTGATATTTTTCCCATTGTTCTCTTTTTCACCCAATATTTCAGATTATTATTGTGGAATTTGGTGGTAAACCATTTAGTTGCTCTGGACTTACCTTGAGTCAGTGGTTTTGGTGTATTTTCATTGGTGTAGGAGAGCTGCTTTGGGGACAGGTAAGAAAGTGAATATTCCACATTTATTTAAACAACTAGTTTTGTTCCTGCATATTCTTCAGTTATGTGTTAATTGTTGCCAGTCTAATTTCTCTGCAAAAATCTAAAAGGGATTTTTACTTTTCTGTTTTTTCCGTTAACTGCTGAAATAACAATATTATCAATTAAGTTGCCAACATAACCAAATTGTAACAGTACCATTTTCATTTTACTCATAACTTTCTATCCTATTTTATATTAAATTATAAATTTTAATGCTTTGTGGCATATTTTTTAAAGTTGAGAAGTATATCATAGAAGTAGGAGATGTATAAAAAATGGAAGGATAGCTGTTCCAAGCTCTCTGTTACTTACAAGATAACATTGGAGTCATTTTGTGTAAATATGTGAATCGATTCATATCGTCAAATGTTCCAATTGAATCACTATGGGGAGTTTTTCAACTGAGAATAAATTCACCAGTAATTCTGGAAAATCATATGCTATTAGATTCTCAACCCCTATACTTTCATCATTTCTCTTGAGGAAAAAAATGTTGCTTTCCTTCTAAGCCTGTACGTTTGTCTTTCTTTTGAAGTTGAAATCCTTTACAGAAACAAATACATGTGCAATAGCCTTATAGCCAGTTTCAAAGGTGTTACAAATGTGTTTGCTATTTCATGGGACACTTTGAGACCCTGAAGGACTCCAAAAGGCAGACTAGAAATTATTTAGAAGGTGTTTTTTTTTTTTAATGTAATGTCAATCAAACTGAGGATGGCATGTTGCAAATGTACAGAACTGTTGGGAATCATCACCTGACTAGATATTCAGCCTTATTGAACAAAGTCAAACCAGCTACAGAAGAATTCAGAAGAATTAATTCTAAGCATTCCATTTCTATAGTTGATCAGCACTGTTCCAACAAATCAACTGAAGTTCCTGAAAGAGGCTGGTCATGGGATTACCAAAGAAGATATTCCAGAAGAAGAGTTGCCTGAAGGTCTAGATGAAATTGACCATGCTGAAATGGAGCTTCGACGTGGACAGATCCTGTGGTTCCGTGGTCTGAACAGAATACAGACTCAGGTATGGCACCTACTTTTTTCTCCCTTATGCAGTGCAGCTTGCAGTAGTGCTGTTGCTTTGCTTTAAGCCAGGGGTGTCAAACTCACATTGTCACAGCGGCGTCACTTGACATATCGAGACTTTTTTCCCCTTCGCTAAACCGGGCATGGGCGTGGCCAGCATGTGACGCATCCAGCCCATGGGCCGGGAGTTTGACAGCCCTGCTTTAAGCAAGACCAGTCTAAGGACATATGTTGGAAGAATATGACATCCCTGTTGCTGAAGTAATTGAGATCAATTAGCCATATGGTAAGCATTCGTGCAACTGAGGTTAACTGGATGTATTCAGCTGAGGAGTACTTCTAGGACTCCATCCTTGCATTGGGGAAACTTCTCCCTAAACCTGCCTCACAACAGATCTATTCCAAGAGATAAGCAAGTCTGAGAAGGGTACGTAGTCATGCTAATTTTTATGAGATGCTAATGCAAGGCTGACAATAAAGACAATATTCCGCTTAGATTTTTTTTGCTCAGCCATTATCCAGCCTTCAAATTTTAGAAAGGAAGGTGGTGTTCCTGTTTCTGCCTGCCAAAGAATGTTCTAGGACTACATAATTCCACTACCTGGAGAGATTACTGGTACAGTAAACATGGGAAAGCATGGGAAAGAGGGCAATTTGAGGATTGAGAAGCACTGAGCTTTATCGCTAGAAATCCCAAAAGCTAAATAAATGTTAGCATTCTCTTCTCCTTGATAAAATTATAATTTGTCACATAGTCATTATTATTATTAGGATTTGTGAAAGCTGCCCTATTCCAAAAAATTCTGAAGAGAATATTTCATTCATTACTATAGGACACGTGTTTCTCAACCATGGCAACTTTAAGATGCAAGGACTTCAACTCCCAGAATTCTCCATGGCTGGCTAGGGAGTTGAAGTCCGTGCATCTTAAAGTTGCCTTGGTTGAGAAACACTGCTGTAGGAGTTTATCTTCAGAGTGGAAAATGGGGTCCTAAAAGAAGGAACATTGTTTTGAAGGTTACTTATGCCTGGGAATTTTAATGTATGTCATCTTGAAAATGGGTCTTTGTACAATGCATTGATTAAAATAAAACGAAATGTAAGTTTATGGGTACAAATTAAAAGCAAAAGATAGAGATGAGGGCAATGAATCCACTGAAAATATCCTAGGCTGCATGTGTGTTTACTGAACTCTGGTACTGTCTTTTATTAGCAAGGCAAAGTCACATTTGCATGTCACTCTCTGCCTGAGATATGCCACAGAGGTAGTTGTGAGACCTGAAGTGCACAAAATGCTTTCAAGAGCAGAACTACAGAATGCTTGAACACATAGCTTGGTTTAGTACGTTAAGCTGATTTGCTCAAAATCTTTGGAAGGAGGACCATTCAGAAGTATATACCCTCCTCTTTCTATTCCAGACTCACCTGTGGATGGTAGGTACAAATAGATATAAATTGGAATTTATAAAATTGAGTTAGTTTCTTATAACGGTGGTATAAAAAGAATTGGGGGGAGGGGAGAAACCCTATCAATCTAATAAGGGGGAAGAAGGGGTCGCCATGTCCAGTTTGTGAAAGAAATCAATCAGTCAATTGATGGAGCTTTCCATGCCCACTGACTTAAAAACTCTGGCAGATATAGCAAACACTAAAAGTCATACATCTTAGGTGGGTGGTTGTGGTTGTGGTTGTGGTGATTGTTGTTAATAATATGGCATGCAAACCAGCCTTGAATCTGAAAAACAAAGCTTACAGAATTGCAGTTTTCCCAAAATAGCTTACATTTATCTCTCTTTCTCTCTCTCATCCTCCCCCCAAAATTAGCTGGGATCCTTTTTTACTGCTTACATGATTGAACTACAGAATGCACCATGTTTTCCCTTCTTACTTTCCAAATCGAGACAAAACCGTTTGCTAGTAACCTAGAACACCGGGGGTTGTTTCAAGACAGCAGCATTTCTATGCCTGTGTATGCAAAATCTGGAATAATAAGGTGGAAAAAAAATCTTCTACTGTGGAACCCCTGCATGCTAATATGTCTTTGCTGCTTTGGGATGACTTGGTCAGCTGCGATTAATTCTGCTTGGTTACTATATTAATCATTTCCTAACGTTGGCTAAAAAGAAATGCCCCACTATGATCCCAGAGTTTGTATGTTAGAGATAAACTTAGCGCACACTTTTATATTGCCTGTTTTGGGCTGACACTGATATCTTTTAAGAACATTTGTATTAGAACACACATTTGGAAATGTGTTATCCCACTGATGTTTCCAGATGTGCATGCTGCACTTTTGCATCATACAGCATTTTGCTTACATGCACATTTTCTCCACGTCCCACTGTACATGCAGAGTACCTTTATTTCAAGTTCTTTTGCCCTGCTGCTTCACTCTGCATAATAATTCTGTAGGCACTTGTATGCAGTTACATTCTGCTAAAAGTCTAAATGTATTCCTAGGGTTTCTTACAGAAATAAGATGAGCAACCGCAGAAACGTTTTCTCCCCCCAAAAAATCATATTCATATATGCAAACAGCTAGACTCTAGTAGACAGCAGGTTGAACTGAGGAACAGAAGAAAAAAAAAGGCTGGAATCTCTTTGCTTAACTACTTTCCCTTTGGATTAACTGCTGAAACTGTGGGGGTGTACTGGGTTTCTCCATTTTCCCCTTCCACTTTTGTTCCTTATGGTATGTATCTGTATCCTTTGTCCGTCAGCTTCCCCTTCCACTGTCCTAGTTCCCTTTCCTCTTTTGATTGTGGGACAAAGCTATCTTACTCTCTGATTCTTTGCAGATGGACGTAGTTTACACATTCCAGACCGGCGCCTCCTCTTTACAGGGAGCCCTCAGGAGACAGCCTTCCATCGTGAGCCAACACCACGATGTAAAAAATGTTTCTAGCCCAACCCATGTAGCTCTTTCCTCCGTCAATTCCACTCCCACCACTTCTGCTGCTGCTGCTGCTGCTGCATCTCCTCCTGCGGGCAGTGAGTGATAGTCTATTCAATGCATGACTTCCTAATAACCACCAAAGGCACTCGCACAAAGCTAACCAAACCTGTTCTTTTTTCCTTTTCTTTTAACCTATAATTGGATTCATGGTTCCTTATCTTGAGAATTGGGAGGAAGTACGGGAAAAAAAAACACAATTTTCTCTCTATTTCTCTGTGTGTATAACTTTTTTTAAAAAAATCTTGCATCCTTAACGTTGTTTTGAAATTCCTTCTGGTTCTTTCTCTGCCTTTTGTCCTTCCCTATTGCAGCTCTTTTCCTTCCTGCAGGACTGAATTAGAATTCCCATATTCCCTGTAGGAATTTTAAAAAGTCTGATGTCTTTCTTAGAGGTAAAGATGGAACATATAATAAAGGGAATACCCACCGTAGATTTGAAAAGATGAAAATAAAGGCGTGCAATAACAGGCTTAGCTTTTTAGTATTCATATTATTCCATAATGGGAAGCAAGTTTGCCACTGAACAAGCAGTCTTCTGCATGTTTTACTAACTTAACATTTACCCTTTCTGAACTCTGTGGAAATTGTTTCTGAATAAACATGCAACATAACATTTTATGAAAGCTTTATTCTAGACCCTTAAAAGTCATTGGACATTCCTTGCACCTTAAACTCCCTTTCCACACAAGCATCTCAACCATAACTAGGTGGAGAAAAAAAGTATCTGCCATAAAGCTAGTAAACTTAGGTATACTTTTTGTTTAGAATTTTTTAACAAATTGATTTAAAACACTGAATTTATCACATGATTTATGAAATGCCATTTAAAATCTTTTTAGCTTTCTAGTTTGGAGTGTGTCGATCATTTATAAAACTTTCTGTATACCAATCTCAAGATTACCAGTTTCTTGACACAGCCATATGATGAATTCCTAAATTTTGTGTTGTGCTTCTACACAATTAAGCAGTTTAATGGTTCAGAAATTAAATTTTCTGCGTATTAAAGCAGTAATTATTTCTCCAAGAAAAGATGGGAGGGCTACAGCATGTCTTGCAAAATAATACTTGTAAAAGAGATCTTACTAATTTTTCCCATTTTAATTAAGTGCTGCTTTGTATGTCTTCATGGAACTGGCAATCAGCTGTGTTTTGCTATTCAACAAATACCATCCTTTTCTTCTCCAGAAAAATTGGCTTAAAAACAAGTATTGCATCTATGGTCGTACATTTTCCACTGTTTTGGTTTTTTCAAAAATTCTGTTCAGTATGTGTTTTTATGCAACATGCATTCCTCTGTTTACCTCACTTTTCTTAAGAATTCAAGGAAAAAAATGAAAATGATTTATATCATGCATTTAACTAATATTGCTATTTATATACAAATATCATTTCTGGAGGAGCACACCCCTGGCATTTGTTTCTCTGATTGTGCCTCCAAAGAAAGAAGTAATTTATTAAAAATTATATATTCATTTTTTAAAATTTTGTGCACATTTAAGGAACCATACATATTTTTATGACTCATAGAAGCATTGTGTATCAAGAAATCTTATTTAAATGGGAATATAATTTTCCACTATATAATAATTATATCAAATACTATGTTTTTGTATTTATATACTGTCTATGCAGTTGTCTCGATCTTTTTTGCTGCTCTTACAAAGCTACTTGTCCATGTCTCCTTCATCTGTCTGCCCCTCCTTCCTTCCTTCTCTCTCTCCCATTACCTCTTTGAAAGTTCTACAGTCCTTAAAACAATTGCAATGTGCTTGAAGGATAACTTAGAAAAACAGCAAATTGTAATAGGGAGTATGTTTTGCTCATGGCAGTTTATAATTAAGGACTGTTTTCTGATAAGATTCTGAAGGAACTAATGTCCTTAGATTTTCAGAGGAGAACTAAATAGCCTATGGCTTATTCCACTCAAAAGAAAATGGAAAATGCATCTGTTTTTATGTTCTGTCTACTAATGAAACAGACACGAGCAGATAGCTGTGGAACTAATGTATATTTTTTCCTTTTGATGAGGGATCAGATATGTTGAGAAGTACAAGTCTCTTTTCCAGAAACTTTATTATTTGGAAGATTCTTTTGAGGATATAAATAATTGAAGACATGCTTTATTTCTTCTTTACCTGCAGTATGTTTGGTCTGGACACAAATGATGTAGATTTCTAAAAACTCTGTACTAGTTCAGTGTCCTAAAATAGCATTAATAACTTGAAGCAGGGTAGGTGGCCTACTCATGCCCACTCTTTCAAATTTCATCCTATAAGGAAAGGAAGATGGGAGAGATACTTGGCATGACTGATGATGTAAGGGGAAATCTTTGTAGGAGTCAGGTGTAGTGCTGCAGTAGAAAAACAGAGGTTGTATGACCCTTTCCTCCTGCCATCAGTTACCTCAGGTGGGGAAGTCTCAGTGCCTGAGTTCTCTCATAACTAAGTGGGCCCTTCTGAGTAGATTCCACTGAGACCAGAACAGATCTAGTGATGCCCTTCAATAGTATTTTTCAAATTCTTTATCTTCATGGGGCCCTTTTCATATAGTCTGCCCCGAAATAACCAGTAAACATTGCACTTGCCATGGAATCCCAGAAGTGGTTTAAGTATATATTCATTCATTCATTCATTCATTCATTCATTCATTCATTCATTCATTCATTCATTCATTCAATCAATCAATTTCTATAGTCACCTATCTCAGTCAGTGACTGAGCAGCTTACAATATGTTGTCATTTAGGGAAGTTTCTTTAGTATTTCAGAAGGTTTAAACTTCATTGAAAGTGAATTTCATAGAAGCTTTCTTCATCATTCCTTTTGTTCCTTTTGTAACTTCTCAGGCTTTTTGAAAGGATCTCCCGACTCTTCAGGATAAATTTTGGGAATTTAAGTTACTTTAGAGTTATGGTAGCAGGCAGCATATTCAGATTAAATAGGGTACAGTAGTTTCATGGTATTTGTTTGTATCTTCTAAAAGAGCCATGCTTTTTTCTAATCTCTTGCAGTATTTACATAAAGCCAGAAAAATACACCAAGGAGACAATGCTGGGCCTTCTCCAAAGATATCTAATCAAAGCAATGTTTTCATGGGCATCAGAATAAATCTGACATTTCCCAGTAATCTTTATTCACTGGAAACAATCCCATGAGATAGGTCGGGCAGAGAGAGTGTTCCCCAAATCACCCAGTGGTGCTCAAATCCAAATCCAATACTTTAACTATCCTACCTTGTTGGCTTTCAAGACCCTTGTGTGTGTATGGGGAGAAAAATGCTTACATGATTCTCTCTCCCCTCCACCTCCTGTAATCCCAATTCAGATTGGAGAGAGATGAACATTCAAATTACGTTAAAAAACAACAACCGTCCACTGAAGAAGAATCATGGAAGCTGTTTCTCCCAATGTAAATTGCAAATGGAGAAATTGGATTTCATATGGATCAGGATCACAATAAGGATAAATTGTGAAAGCTGAACTTTCCATACTAGGGTGGCAATCTAAATCAGGACCTCTCATTTACTTTCAAGTAGGGAAAAAAAAGCAAAACCAGGTGCCCATTTCATGTTAAAATAGTATGATTTTGAGTTCCACATTGTAGGATAGAATTGGGAACCTATGATGTGATAACGTTTTGAAATTGGGTCCATGAGAAACCCCAGTTTGTTATTTCATTAAAATGAAAGCAAGTTAGAAATTTCAGAAAAGCACAGGATGCTAAGTAAAACTTGACAGTAAACTTAAAAGATTAGCAAGAGCTCATGAGGAGAAACTGGAGGCTAAGCAAGTAGTAAACGTTAAGGCAATTGAGAGATTATGTACTTATTCTGAATATGAATATACTTGCTCAGTCACTTGTAATATTACAGTTTCCAAATTTGAAGTATAAATAAATCAGTGAAATGGGTGAATTGTGATTAATTGTTACAAGAAGTGTCCAATTTCAAGACACTCATAGTAGGTTTTGGCCATGATAGCTGAATGAATCCCCTATGTCCTCTATGTTTAAAATAAGCTTTATCTTTAGTTGTCAGATTCTGAGGGAAGAAGAAAGGAAATTATTATTATCAGAGGTTGCATACAAAGCTTTAGGCATCCCTAGTCAAATTGTATATTTCAATGAATCCCTAACAGAAGCTGACAGAAAGTGTACATGATACAAAGTAAACATTACATCCTTTTACAAATTTGAATGCATAGCATTTCAGTTGCTTCAATCTTTGTTTTTTTTATTATGAAGTTGTTAATAAGTCCCCAAAGATGGTTGACTTATTAGATCTATAGTTAGTTGGAAGAAAAGTTACTGAACAATTCTGTCACTTTTATAACCTCTGAGATTGTAATACTTGTTCTTTCTACTTCCAACAACCATGGGCCCCTCCATGCCAATATTAAATATGGGTTGCATCTATTATGTTTGGGGTTGTGTGGAAATCAATGGCATGGGAAATATTGGGCAAGTAGAAGGAAGAATTAAAATTCAGTGTATCCTACAAGCTAATGTCTCATAGACAGAGAAGAAATAGAAATCAAAGGTGGTTATGAATGAAAGAACAAAAATTAAAAAAAAAAATCTGTAGCTGATTAATACAAATGTTTGGTTTCATGTACCCTGTGGAACCTATGTTAGTTGCTGTTTTAAGAATTCATTGAAATATGCCCAGCTGAGCCTAAACATTTGATTATTGTTGATCATCACTTAGCATAGAAAGAGCCAGGGGAGGAAAAGACATAGTAAGAGAATTGAGTTATATTTTTTTTAATTGGTTTTTCCTGGCTTTATTTTATGCCAGTTTAAGACAGCATACATACTTAATGCTTTCACTTCTTATTTTCCCCCCAACAACCCTGTGAACTGGGCTGAGTTGAGACATGACTGGGAAAGTCACCCAGCTGGCTCCTGTTTCATAGTCTCCTGCTTTCTAGTCTGGCACCACAGTTAGCTTCATGAACATAACAGGTTCATACATTATACTTAAATGATGTTTTGCTTAAACAGGCTTATTAAAGAATACAATCACAGGTGGTTTCATCCAGCACACTAAGACATAGAGACTAAAATAAAGCCAAAAGTATTTTAGCACATTGTATTAATCAATATGAACAGAATTAAGACAAAATTTTATGTTATGAAACTAAAATAAACATAGTTTGGATTTGCATGTTAGACATTAAGTATTTTTGGCCCTGAAGCATTTAGTATTAGATTCATGGTTTAATTCAGTCAGCTGAAATTATATCAGATTTGGAGATGTCTTCATACCCATTAATATTAAATATGTTGGAAACTTCTAGCATGCTTTAGCCATCTTAATAGTTTCTTGTATTTAAATCAGAACTGTGCCACTGAAACCCTATTTCTGGCTTCTTCGCAAAGTGTAATCCTTAAGGCCTGAGCACTTGAAAGACTGCCTATTTCAGTAGAAATCTATCATAAAGATGTCCAGGGAGGTTCCTTCAAAATATGCCTCTGCTTGCAGAGGTCTATTCATCTGGCATGCTCTTAGACAGTACAAGGCATTCTTGGAAGTTGTGTTTGTTCTCTTTCTTTATAAGAGTATTCAAAATGCCTATTTTTATCCACTCTTTTTTTACTTATTTTAATTTGCATATTAGTAGCTGTTTCAAACTCTCAAAATGAGCAGTAGGAAGCTGGAGAATGAAGAAATAAATAACAGAGAAGCACCCTGCTGGAGGAATTCTCCTCCCTCTCCCCCTTTATTTTCTTTCTGCACTGCAATCACATTGCCTCCAAAGTTTTTGTTAGGTAAGAGAGCTGCAGAAAGAAAGCAGTGGATAGAACAGGCATTAAGCATTGTCCTATAACCAGCAGCATTACCCCATCAAGCGTTACTGGAAGTTGCTTTCCAGTACCATTTTTCAAAGAAGCATTAACAACTAATATATGGATACATAAGGCATCCTAGTAAATTGTAAATGTAGCAAGAGAAAAAAAATCCCATTGTGTTCCTTCAAAATGCCATTTTCAAAATACTGTGGAGTCCTTTAAATAAATTAATATAATTAGTATGTTATAATGCTGGATTGCCATAAGAGATTGCAAATATTAAGCAAGTTTGTTCCCACCCACCTACCTACTTCTGAGAACTGAAGGCGGCTTTGGAGAAGGCTTTTAAGTGTTGCTACCATGTATTTGTTGTTAAGAATAATTGGATATAAACCATATTTTTTCCTATAAATATGCCTGAACGGTTATCTGAATTTGAGATTCATTACACCATTTTGGTTTGTTTTAGCTCATCAGTGCATAAAATGTGGATTGCATTAAGATGCACTATTTTAATTTGCTTTGGGGATATGTTTTGCATACAAGTCTCAGTGGAATGCTGATAGTATTGCCTATATTTAATGTATGTTTATGATTAATATGAACAACCGCAAGCTCTCACCATCATGTTTGATATGTTGATTTGTTTGAGCATGATTTTCACAGCAACATGATTCATCATGCAGAGGGAAGATGTCTGAATCCCAATATCAATAATGCTTTTTTGGTATGCATATATGATTTATATTATTTCTGTGACCGAAGAAACTGTGATCAGAAGAAGGAATGGAAGGACAGAAATGTCTTAAGTCTGAGTCAGATGCTATCAAAATAACCAAAGAATTATTAAGAGCATGGGATTTTGTGACCTCATTTATTTCCATCTTCCCTAAATCTCAGCTGTTGGAAACTCTGTAGGGTAACTTGTAGCCTTTGGGCATCAGTTGCCTTACTCTTACCTTTGAACATTACTGTCACAAGCTAAGAGCAGCAATGGGCTCTTTCCCAGAGCAGCAGTGAGTGCTGAACATCCCCGTTGAATAAGCTGTCTATTAACTGCTCTTGGAAGTGAGTGGCCAGTTTCCAAACACAAGAGCTCCTAGCCTGGGTTCCAGTTTAATAGCCTCTTTACTACTGCATGCTCACTGATATGTTCATCATTCTGCTTGGATTTGCTACAGTACACAGTCTTGACCATTTTTGTGTGCAACACATTTCAGCCAATTAAATCTTTATAGGTTTTGGAATTTAAAAACAGCACCATCTTTTGCCACCCCAATTTTGCCTTGAAGCAAATCTGCACTTTGAGAATGTGTATGTTTTAATTGCTTTTGAGCTGCTCCATATGGATAGTTTTGTTGAAGAACAACTCTGCTTTGAATGTCCATGCTTTTCAGAATTACTGTTAGAAATGTGACATGTCTTTTCTTGCAGCTCCTGAAGCCTCCTCATAGTTGATTGCCCCATCACATGTACAGTGCCTGACTTTTGACCATTGTGGTCATCCTGGTTCTCCATAGATGCTCTTTCATATTGATATTTTTTTGTTCAAAACTATTATTGCGGCTTCTGTTGTTTTTGTTATATTTATTGCATTCTTCCTCCCCCTGAAATCCTTAAAGACTGCCTCTTGCTATCATTCACTTTTGTGTTTGCTTGTTTTTATTTTCATCCCTCATCCTCTTGTGTATAGATCAAGGTGGTGAATGCGTTCCGTAGCTCCCTGTATGAAGGCCTCCAGAAACCCGAATCCAGAAGCTCCATTCATAACTTCATGACTCATCCAGAGTTCATCCTCGAGGAAGACGAGCCTGAGACCTCATTCCTCGATGGCACTGATGAAGACTTGGAAGCTGAAGAACTTAAAAAGCAAAGTGAAGAGAGCCCAGGGGAGTCCTCACCCCTCAACACAAATAACAATGCAATGGACAGCAATATAGCTGAGGACACCATGCCAGAGCCAGAAAGCCCTTTACACAGCTTGGAAACATCAGTTTGATCTCTGAACTTTGACCTTCCTGCTTCCCCTTTCTCTAGGCAACATAGGCACCAATATCTGACCATACACTGCAGCTACTTTGGCCAATTTCCTCTGCATCCTCTTTATGATTTCTTGGCTGCAGAAATCATGGTATCACCTAGGTAGAGTTGTATTTTCAACAAATTGCTTGGCAGAGATGCCTCCCTCATGAAAGAAATCACCAGTGTGATCATCATCTTCTCAAGTTGGGTACCACATGTCTGTAGTAGTAATTTTTCTCCTTGCCCAAGTTATATGCTTAAATAGAGAAGCTCTAGATACCCTTTAAAAGTTTGATGTATAGCATCTATGGCACAGTTGCAAGATTTTGTTTATGGAATCAGAATCCTAGATGCTTTTATATGTCTTTGGGAAGATGACAATGAGTGTCAGAAATGTTATTAAAGGGGAGGGGGGGTGATCTTGGTAAGGAGTTAGATGTGAACCCAGTCTTGTACAGAGCAAGCTGGGGAAGAACTAGTATCCATCCTTATACTATTTTATTTCTATTATCTCTTTGTTTCCAGGGTAGTGTCAGTCACAAAAGATAAGGAGGAATATATAGACAGTCTTAAAATATATTTTTTAAAAAGGGAGTAAACCTAATCATAAGGAGATACAGCAGTGCCATATATCCTGAGAGAATGAAATGTTCAGGGAATTGGTTTTTAATTAAAAATTACTTTTTTATGATTTCATATCAAAATATTTTGGAATTATATATTAGCTGAGATATGTTTATGTATTACATATTACTTTAATTGGAATTTCATCATTCTGAACATCAGGTGAATGTGTCATCAGCAACATCTCAACCCCTCTGATTCCAAACAAGATGGAACAAGTATGGGCTTGTTACTTCTGCCCAATTTTTATTTGGATAATTAGAAGGAGCCAGTTCCTTGGAGAGTGCAAGCTATAAAGGCCAGCTCTAATAAGAGTCTGTCAGTTCTTAGGTTTTTTTACTGGATTTTGAATGCTGAAGAGTGAAAAAATAATAGGAAAATGTCTTGGCCACACATACCTACACAGAATGTTTTTGTGTGTATGGAAAATGTAAATGAACCAGTTCTGTACATTTGGGACATACTGTGTAGAAGTGTGGCATAAAGCACTTTCCTTAGTTGATAAGAATCAGATTCTCCCCATTTCTTGTTACAGATTTCCCCCTTTTTTTCATCTTGTACTGTAAGAATGCTTGCTGGTCTCATCTTGATACATATTGAGATGCTGGTCTGGTGGGAGGTCACTGTTTCACCCTTACGGACCATAGCCATCCGTGGAGCAAATAGGATGTTCTGCTGAAACTGCTTGTATAGAATTTCTGCAAGAGTAGTGGGGCATCTAACCAAACATGCACTAATCTAGCCCCTTATGTTAGTTCACAGCACTTTTCTTGCGAAGTACTACCTGGAAACAAAGAGAACCTAACTGTTCCTACTTCTTTTGAAAGTTTTATTGTCTGGCCATCTTCCCAGCATTCAAGTGTATGCAAATTTTTGCTGGAAATGGGGTTTTATTGCTTTTCCCTTTCCTTTGGAAGAGCGCACAGCAGAAAATCCTGTGCCTTGTCTAAGCACTGCCCAAGGCACTGCCTGTCATATATGAGTCCAATACTTTGTGTCAAGCCTGAATTTACAATGGTTGCATTACTTGGAACCTGACACTTTGCCAAGAGATAAGTGTTCCTTAAGCAAAGACAAAACAAACCAAGAAGTAAAGTAAATTGTCTCTTGATTCAACCCTTTAAGCCCAAATCCTTCCACCTGATTGATTGGTCATTGAATTTCATCCTGAGTTCAAAATAGACTGATGAAGATTCCTTTTCCATAGCTGTTCTTTTCCAGGGTTGCTGTAAAGAGGACTTGTATGCTGGGCTCAGCAAACTGCCATTATCTGAAAAAAAAGTCCCGCCCATGTTCCACCTTCTCAATTGCAAATAAGGCCCTGAGTCATTCTCACCCTCCTTCCTCCTTCCAGATACATCACTTCATTCCTTTCATCTGAACTATATAAATTGGGAGGACTTAGGGAGGGGTGCTCCATTTCTTGTTGTGCAACCTATCAGATAAGGGGAAGGGTGCCCCTTTTCATTTCATTTCATTCTGTTCAAAACATTGCAACGCTTCGAGGTCATTTTTCTATTTTAAATACTTGCAAAAAAAAGGGGGGGGGGTTTAGGCGCCTGCGTGAATATTTGTGAATTATTTGGGGGAGGGAATACTGATTTTATTTTTATGTTTGGGTGGTTTTTATTAATTGAAACAATTTTTGAAAGAAGAAACTCACTCCAACTATCTGTAATTGACAGATTGCAGTGAGTTATCTGGCCTACATTTTTATCCATTGTTTTCCTTTTTTCTGTCTAGTTGCCTCAGGGGACGGGATAATTATATAAATATTATGCAAAAAATATATAGTTTTCTTTACATCAGAAACGTATATTTTTAAGTCAGCCATATGTATTTTGTTTAAAAGAAACAAAGCTGTGAGTTACGTAACTGCAGTGGAATGTAGTCACATGGCTGGCAGTGGAAAATGAATGTTTGGCCAGACTCTTGTCAGCTTCCTTTCTCTAAACAGCCATCTTTGTAATAAAGTCAGTTGTGTTATACAAAACTGTTTTTTATATAAATTATGTTGATATGGCAAGTTGCTTAAAGTATAAGTGTTTTACTGTGCATACATTTTTAAATGTAAAATAGTTGAGTTTTTCCTAATTTAGTTTTGGTTATAAAATTGGTTGAAGTTGACTGGCTGAAGTTACTGAAGACCTGTAGAATATGCGGCCACGAGAGAGGACTTAAGATGAAAGCAAGGAGTCTACTTTGCAGATTTATGAATGCGCACCCTCACCCATTGGCCACCTTGCTGGTTCCGTTAATACTTTTGATCCTCTGCCTAGGGAAAAAGAGGGATTTCTTTTCAATGAAATCCTTCTTTATGTCAAAATAGTTGAACAGTTATGTCCAAAGTTGACTGCATCAGCCATCTGAGAAAAGGCAAGTAAACCCAGTTCAGCAAAGATCAGCTCTTCAATACAAAGTGCACACTTTATTTTATGTTATGTTATGTTATGTTATTTTATTTTTACCCTATGCAGCATTCTTCTGGATGTAGCTAGCATCCAAATAAAGTGGTTCCTGCACACAACTCCACTTATAAGTGTAGTCTATCCTTGCTGGATGGGAGTGGTGTTAGATTATAATTTCTTACAACAGTAAGTATGCCATTAGAAACAAGACTATATTTGCAGGTAGCAAATGATAATGGGAGGGAGAAATAATTCAAGGTTGTGCCATGCCAGATGGAAGATGAGGTAGTATCCTCTTGTGTACATTATTATGCTTGGGATGATTTATTTAAAAACCGAAATGGGCCCTAGATCAGTTTTACATCTGTTTCTTAATAATAGGAATATATTCTTTTTGTTAAACAAATTGGCACATTGGTACCAAAGACATTATATTGTTTCCTACGTGCAGTGAAAAAATATCCATTTTAAGGAGCTAAAACTGTACAGTTGGTTCTTTTTATTCTATTGCACAGGGATCTAGTTTAATTTTTTAAAGTTTTGTGCAATAAGTTTTAGGAAAATATTATTTTAAAAGGTATTTCTAAGAGGAAAACAAATCTAATTGTAATTTTAGCCATGGGCAATCTAAATGAAGATTTACACCATAACCATGTTTTTTGGTAATATTTGAGCAGTAGTATAAAACACTGAGTGTTCATTTAGCTTTTGATCTAAGGACCAACACAAACACCCATTATAACGGGGCTGCAAGCAAGTTCACTAAAGATCTCCAATAATTCAAATTCAATGATCGCATTTCTAAAAAAGTGTTTTTTAATGGATCAGTATTTGCTGAGCACTCATAGTTCAGCATTTTTTTCTGACCCACTATAGCTCTTGATGAGATTACAGCAATTATTGGAATTGCTATAACCCTGAGAACACGCACAGCTTTAAAAAGTACAGGAAGGCAATTACAGCTTCTAGATGTGTCATGGAAGTCTTTTATGAATAAGCTTCACCAGACTCTATAACTCTTTAGGAGGGTCTTCTTGATGGAGGATTCGTGGACATCTAGCTCTACCACTAAAGGAAATAAATAAATAAATAGAACTCTCACTTCAGTCCATGATGCTTTTAGAATTGCTTCAATATTACAGCCAATATAGCTGCACACTAATACTCTATTCTACTTATTTTTTTGTTGTGCTTTGTAGCTGGCAATATTCCTATTAACCAAAAACAAAAGGAGTCCAGTCTACAGATTCTTGTGCCCTTTAAACCCATGGCTAAGACTACTTGTTCAGGTTTTTTTCTGCCCATAAATAACTACATATACAGTATTAACATAAATTCTGTATATATATTTATTTAAATCTCTTGAAAAGCATGCATATGAGAATTTTAAGTTTCCCCTTTTTCAATAACTAGTATAATAAGCAATGGTATTTTTGTATTTAAAAAAAAAGACAAAACAAAAGACTGAATATTATGTGGTATGCATGACAAAATGGTTTTAAAAAAAAGTGGTTTCAAAGCAATATGTACCCTGGTGTGTTTGCCATATTCTAGAGTCCAGCTTAAAGTGCACCTGATCTGTAATAGCATTTTGATATTATTTAATCTCTATGTAAAATGTTTTGCATGTATTTATATGGTTCTTGGGATTTTTTTTCTTTTTAGTTGTTCAGTAAAGAATAAAGAGAGGGATGGGGTTGGCATGATTGACAAAGCTTTTTCTGTAACATTTGAAATTTTAAATATAGATAATGCTCTGATTGGAAACAGTGCAAGGAAATTAAGCTAATATGTAAGGTGCAACAGAAAAGGAAAGGGTTTTGAACTAATAAAGCTTGCTTTGCTGTTAAGCAGAATCAGTGCACAAGTGCATTGAGAGAATAAACTGTGCCCACATGTAATTGTGATGTCTTCAATATGTGTCCCATCAGTTTATAAAGTCACTGATCATCTACTGAAGCTGCAATAGTATGAATTATTATAAAATATTAGCTTGGACCAAATTCACAGTGTGAAAATTATACACTTTTTAAAAGGTGACATGATTTTTTAAAAATAACTAAGATGGTTAATTGCACAAAATATGTGTCAGTTTTGCCATCTCTGAGTAAGGTCCAGAAAAAGCTAGCAAATTCTAGCCAAGACTAAGGATCCATGCCAATGACACATGCAAAAATTCAAATGGATATTTTAAAGTGGAAAAGGCAGAATGCTTTGCAATTCTAAATTTAAATTAAAAAATATTGCCAGTTCATATGTTATACTTTTAGCATGAACTCTTTCAATGGCTGAACTTGTTCTTGTTTCTGGCAATATATTATATGAATATATAATATATCCAGAGTGGGTATAGATTATTAAAAAGAATTACTTAGTGAACATTATCATGGCTTTTACTGCCCTGTTGCACAATGTGGTTATACTGAGCCAAAGCTTCAATGTGATATTTTCTAAAAGTGTAATGTTTATATGAGATCTTCATATTTTGGCTAGATAGGTCTTTAGAAAAAACCAATGAAAAAAAAATCCCTTGATGAAGCATCCTTAATGGGAAGGACTTGAAGCTGTATTATAGGAAAACTGGAGATAAGGTTTGATTAGGAATTCACTCTAGTTCAGGAGTGTAATTCTACAGAAGAAGGCTAAATGTAAATGCTTTAAAAGCATAATTTAAACAATGCTTTAAAGCATAATTTAAATAATTTAAATGTTAAAGATAATAATTAGAAAGGACATAAATAGTAAAGACTGAATCCAATGTATCTAAGAAGAGGGAAATTCTACATGGAGGAGCACCATATATGAGAAAGTTAAGATTGGGTGAGCTTGCTACTAGTAACCCCATACCCATCCCTATCAGTATTTTGTCCACATTGATTACACGTTTAGAAACTTCTTTTATTTTTAAAAATGGGTAAGTTTCATTCAAATAAAGGGCAGGTTATGATTTTTAAAAAAAACAAACAAAAACAGTACAAATAGTCATAATAGCAACCTAGCAAGGGAACTTGAGACCCTTTAAAAGTTGAACAACAATTATTGCTTTTGTACTGAATATGGGAAATCAATCTTTCTGAGACTTTAGTGGTTCTTGGCTCACAAACCTTACGCCCTATATCCCATTGTTTTATTTAAATTGGGGGGGGACGGGACATATGCCTAGGTAGGTTTGTCAGGCTCTTTTCTTAAGGAAAAGGCCTCTCCAATCATGCTATATATTTTGGAAAGCAAAATTGGGATAAATAATTTAGCATACCATTTACTTCCTGAGACCACACACTTGGGTGTATTAGCTTAAATATGCTGCTTTCAGTAGAATCTTGTGCAATTTGGCTGGTTGGGTCTTGTTTGAGAGGTCTAGGCTGCCCCTTAAACCAAAGCAGAATTATTAAAAACACAACCAGACAAATGAATCAGATAGTCTGCTCTAAAGCAGTATCTAAATAGGGCAAAGTATTTGTAGAAATTGCAAAACTTTCTAGGGATTTCTAGAGGATCCTGAGTTTCTTCTCATACATGTTACCCATTTCTGATAAACTCTGAATGAAATGCCCTTACTAAAATACAGCATGGCATATAAATGCACCAAAGTTATCTTTGCTTCCAAAAACATCAAGTGAATTTAAACATGATGTGGTTATTCAAATTGGCTGCATTGCTATGCATTCCTAGGTGTCTTTTCTATGCTGCCACACAAAACCAAATTAAAATTCAAGTGATAATCATCTGTTATCTGTAGTGAACGTGCTCTGTGGTTATTCATTTCTATGTCATTGGTGCTCTTTTACATGCCATAGTTTTATCAGATGTGAAAGCTGCCATTTTTGTGCCTTCCAACCAGGCCACCACTGCCTAGGTATGCTGATCTGTCTTCTGCAGATTTGATAACACTACCAATTTGCAATTACTGTTCCTTGAATTGCACGATTAAAAAAATGTGTCAAGATATTGGAGTCGCAACCAATCAAACCAAACGATTAAAAAAATGTATCAAGATATTGGGGTCCAACCAATAGTATTACCATATTTGGACTCAGATTTCTGAGAGAGGGAGAGAAATAGATGTACGCTTGAATAACTCCATACGGATAAATGGATATATACTAATCAACCTCTTACGTTTTGCACATTTGGTAGCATTACAGATATAATTTTGCCTCTTTACCATTCTATTTTGCTCAACAAATAGGGAGGTCTTCTGCATTACCAGAGCCTTCTATATCAGAAGAGGCACTCTGAGTTACTATTCTGAAGAAATCAGATTTCTGAGTTAGCACAAGCAATTTCTCTCAGATGGATGAGAGGCTGATCATGATTGGAAGGGGCAGAGCTACTGTTCTTCCCATCGTGCCTTATGTAGATGCCATGTATTCCCAAATGCCTGAAAAGGGCCACTGAAAGATAAAGTATATGCAGATAGTTCGCAAATAGACATCTATTTTAAAAGAATAACAGAATAACAGTTGGAAGAGACCTTGGAGGTTTTGTAGTCCAACCCGCTGCTCAAATAGGAGACCTTATACCCAGGGGTGGGCTGCTAGGGGTTTGCAGGGGTTCTGGCAGAACCTTTGCGATGATTCTGCATGGTGTGGTGAACCATCAAATCCCACTTCTGGCTGGCCCCGCCCACCCCTCTCCTCCCAGGAGTCTCCATGCAGCCCATTTTGGATGCAGGTAAGTGCAGGGCATGCGCAGAGGCTTGGGGAGAGCGAAAAACAGGCCTCCCAGAAGTTCGGGAAGGCTGGAAACGGGCCCATTTCCAGCCTCTGGAGCCCGGGGAAGCTGTTTTCGCCCTCCCGGAGGCTCAAGGAAAACCTTGGGAGGCAGGGGAGGGTGAAAACACCCCTCCCCGCCATGGTGCAGGCCAACTAGGCCATGGCCACACCCACCCAGCAACCGGGCAGCAAACCCTTTGCTAAAATTTTTGAATCCCACCCCTGCCTATACCATTTCAGATAAATAACTGTCCAATCTCTTCTTAAAAACCTCCAGTGATGGAGCTCTCCTAACTTCTGAAGGTAAGCCATTCCACTGGTTAATTGTTCTATTAGGAAATTTCTCCTTATTTCTAAGTTGTTTCACTCCTTGATTAGTTTCCATCAGAAGACATGCCTTTGAATCAGTTAAATAAACACTAAAATATTAGTGGGGAAAGTGTTACATGTTTTTTTTTAAATAATCCTTTGTGAGTTGGTATTGAAAAACAAAAATGCAGGAGTGAAAGAAGAGATCTGAGGAGATAGTGAGAAAATACCCAAATCATATTAGATGCCAATGTATGTTTTTTGACTTAATTGGTTTCAGCAGACAAAGCTAAAACTAAATCCAATTAAGTAAAACTGCAATATCTTGCATTGACCTTAGTGTTTCTCTTAATCTTCACTGTTGCGGAATCATTTCTTATCCTTTGAGAAAACAAAATCATTTCTTGTTTACTTTTTGGCTAATTTGTTAGCTGATTTTGGGCCTTGCCATTAGCTAAACTCAACTTTCCAACCTGTTTCATTGATAGGCTGATGTAAATTTTTAGAAAATGGTATTGTAATGCCTTGTTCGGACTATTAATTTGCCTACTTTTAAACAAAAATTGGACCAAGCGGATCATTGCACTGCCTCAATTTGTGACATGAATAATAATAATAATAATAATAATAATAATAATAATAATAATAATAATAATAATAATAATAATAATAATAACAACGAATAAAGGTGAAACTGAGGAAAGCCTCAATAGATATCAGTGCCAAGTATTTGCTGCCTCTGTCCTTGATGTCTGTCGTTGTCATTTGGTCCTGTACAGTCTATCACTGACAAATCCAGACTGAACTTGTGAGACCATCCACTTATGGGCAAGCATTTTTTAATATTGTAAATAAAAAGATACAAAAAATGAAGCCCATTTCTTTCTCACTTCCTGGTATGTTCCTGGTTTCTGGATGTATCCAACCCCTACTCTGATGGCTGATTCTTTTCCTTAATCCCTTGTTCCAAAAACGTGCATATTTGTGTTTCACCGTTTGGGAAGTGAGGAGCCTCATTCCAAATTACAGGATAGTGCTGTATGTATCTATTGTGTACTTTCACAATGTTTTCTCACTTAATTTAGTTTTCTTTAGATGTATTAGATTTCAGTTGGCTCCACTTACTAGATGGGTTCATAAGGAATCCCTTTTATATTGGGTTGTTGTTTATCTTTCCTGCTAAAAGGCAAGAAAAGATTCTTTACTAGACGGGGTTATTAAAAGAGCATTAAAAAAGAGCAAGTGTCAAATAGTTTTGGAACTGAACAGTTATTTGGTTTCAGTGCCAAAGGTACTTGCTCTGATTACTTCAGCTCACAAAATTTTAAACAATGGTCATACTGGCCAGCAATTTTGAGAATTAAAATCTGGATGGGGGCCAGGTTGGGAAAAGCTGGAGTGGTGGTATACTGGAAATCTGTTCAATATTTCCTTTATAATGCAAAGATTAGTTGAAGCAAGGTGATGGGCCTGCATAAATCACTCGGTGGAAGGTTTTAAAGTCAACACATACACACTGAAAAAGCACAAAATGAAGAATACACCAGTGCCTAATGTGGAAGGAAATACTTTAATCTTCCCAGTATATTCTTACAATGTGAGAAAGGGGACTTCAAATGCTGCTGTTATATACAGAACTCCAAGTAAGGATAGACTTAAGATTAAATCAGGAAGAACTATGCTTATGAGAGTTGAACAATGACCTAGATGATAGACCAACTCTACTATTGTCAGTACAGCTGGAGGTGGTCCCACGTAGGCTGAAAACCCAGTAAGGAGAACCTTACTCTTGCAACTCCAGAACTGGGAGAATAGCCTCAGGGCAGAAATTCATTTAGGTTATGCAGCTATCTTCTGACTTGTTTTCAGGGCTTAGGAGTCTCTGAAGTGCTGTGAATCTAATTTAGCTAGTATATTTTTGATCTCAACTTGGGCAAGATGAAATCGCATTCAGTTAATTGCCTGCAATCTACTCTGCTGATCCTACATTTTAAAAAATATGTCCTATAAATTGGCTTATGCCATGGCTTGTGTCATTCTCCCAGAATAAACCTTTTAAAATTGTAATAGCACAATCTATATCCACGCAAAATAGAGGAAACTTGTAGAAGCACTCCAAAAATTACTGCTTGGATGGTAGTTTTAGGACATACTGTAGTATAATAGTAATTGGGATCAAGACCTCCAATTCTAAGTGACTTAAAGTGCAATGTGCCCATGCCAGCTTAGAACAGCAATGCTGGTGGTTACAATTGTAGTCATTAAGTGAATCCCTTATGGTTGGTCATTAGGCACATCACATGATCCACCATTTGTGATCTGCCAGTTTCCCTGCGGACGGCTTGTTGAAACCTGGCAATGAAGGTCCATGGAGATGCTGCAATGGCTACAGCTTTGGGGATTGCATGTAAGCCACCTCAGTCAGTACCATCAGAATTTCAATCATCAGATGAATGGTTATCAACTACGCATTATGAAACAGTGATGGTGAGCCTTTGGGGCTTGTGTCAAAAATTCAAAAAATGCCTAACTTGACTGCTGGAGTGTCAGCCCAACTCCAAAACAATTCTCTATGCCCACCCCAACTCCTGGCCATCCTGAAGAGTGGCACTCAGCAGCAGGGCCGAGGCTGGGCCTGAACTAAAGGCCTAGGCCTCAACTTCCACTTTAGCACCACTGCTGCCGCTCAAAAAGGCTACCTTCCATCTTTCCCAAGGCACAATTGCCCCCACAACCCAGCATTCCCCAGCATCTGCCACATGCCATTTACCTTCGGGTGGTGGTCTCTTTCTTGAAAGGCCCCTGTGGTCGACTCAAGACTGCTCCCAGGTAAGCACAAGGCCTCCTTGGAGCATCTTTGGATTATGCTCTTCCATGGCTTCTGCAGCCTCCAAAAGCATGCCCCATTCTCATGCAATTTTCAGAAACTCTGGAAGACACACAGGGCACAGTCCTCTCCCAGGATTTTGGAAGGGTCTGGATGCCTCACAAGAGCAGTCAGGTCTTCCAAGCACAGCTTGGCACCTCACAAGCCTGCCCTCAAAGGCTAGAAAGGGGGAAGGGGGGTGTTGTAGGATAAATGGGCAATAAAGCTGTGGGTACGTGACGGGAAATAGGGAGGGTGGAATGACAGGTGATGAAGACCAGAGAAGCTCAGCACCAGTTTGCACCGGAATCAAAGGCCAGGTGCCCTGAGAAAGAATGCCTATTATCCCAAAACATCTAGGCGAGTTTCGATTGGCTGGAGGACTAGTCACCCGGGAGAGGGGGGCTTGGCATGTCTGTGAAAACCTTTCTGTATCTTTTGAGCATGCGAAATCCAGAGCTAGCCTGACATTACTGCAGTCAACATCTTTTTCTTGAAAGAACCTTTAGCTTCAACCCAGTGGAGCCAGTTTTTCTTTCCTATGAAAGGATCAGATTGGGGCAGGTCTGACAATCACCCCCCGCCCCCATTGTGTGGCCTCCACAGCCTACAGAAGTTGTGTGAGAACTGGGTGTGCTTTCAAGAATAGTTCCTAAATGTTGGTGGACACTGGTGTATATAAAAAATGTGTCAAAGATTTGCCATTTGGATTCACCTGCAGCTTAATTCTGGTTTTATCTCTTACAATGCTTGTCCTCCAAGCATGTCACTTAGGGACTAGGTGCTCCTCCGGCATATAGGAATAGAATTATCTATACCCTGCCTTCATTATTTTTGTAAATAACTCAAGGCGGAGAACATACCTAATACTATATCCTTCCCCACAACAATCCTGTGAGGTGGGTTGGGCTGAGAGAGTAATTGTCCCAAAGTCATCTAGCTGGCTTTCATAGCTAAGGGAGGACTAATGGTCTCCTGGTTTTTAGCTTGATACCATTCTCAGGTTGACATTCATTAACTGTTCAGCATAAAACAAAATGAAATAATTGACATGAAGCATAGTCAGGCACTTGCAACCTATACAGAATGTTTCATGAGACAAAAGCTCATACTGAAAAAGTTATAACCGGCTGCAAAATTCAATTGTCTGAGAAGGCAGCCTCGTGTAACATGAAAGATGTTTACAAGATGAGTAATAAAATTTGCATTCCTGATGCTAAAGTTGTAGAGTAGTTAAAACCACACCAAATTAAGATCTAACAGCATGCCAAAATTACCCCAGTGCATTGTTTTAACTAGTGGCTAGAAAAAGAAACTTAGGTGGTTATATAAAAAAGAATGTTACATAAACACTTCAACATGGAAAGTAAAGGGATGTTAGTGCTTTTTGAATATTTTTAAGTATAATTAAAAAGAAAACATTTTAAACCAGAAGGTAAACACTAACACAAACTACTAGAAAATAAGAAAAAAGTGATCAAAAAGCAAAAGATGCAAAAAAAGAAAAAATTAAAATAGAAAAATATAAAGTGGCATTCAATATTCTTCACTGCAGTTTTAAGTACAAATATGTTAACCTCTCTCAAGTTACATTTTACTCTTTCTACAATCTATCCTGTCCAAACACAAGTTTTTTTTTTCATTTTTATGCAAAAAATCCTAAGAGGCTTTCAGACAGCAATAAACGTAGTCTTTTATCACCTTTTAATTGAATAATCCCATCATTTGCCTGAATATTATCTGGAAATACTAGATCTTTCTCCCCAATTGATTTATAGGTGAAAGTTGCAACTCATTGGTAAAAGAATCCCATTGTTACTCAAATCCTGAAGTGCCATTTCACATGAACAGTATTGCATTTTAAATACATATTCAGATAAATACTTTACCTTTTGTTTCTTCATCCAGGTTTCTACAACCACATAGCGTAAAAATATGAAGTGAGAATTGTTTGGGATTAATGTATATGAAAAGTACTCTAAAAATATATGGAATACTGATACCTCTAAAAGGCAGAACAAGTTTTGGCCTTGAGAGTCTTATAGGTTTGTGATGCAAGCTGACTTTACAGAATGACCACAAGAAAGTGGAAAGAAGGGCATAACCCTCTAATAAATTGTAATTTCCTTTCCACTTTTGGGGAAAAGAGGTGAAGTTTCAAAACCACAGTGTAGCTTTTTCTAACCATATATTCTGCACTTACTTTCTAAATTATTCCTGCCTCTACTCCTTTTCCTATGTTTTCCGTTCTAAACCTGGAAGTTCTCTTGTATTCTCAGGGACTAAAAATATACATCACATGAAAGAGTCATAGAGCTAGAAAATTTGTATTAGGTTAACTATGATGTTAAAGTTATGCAAATATAGTTTCACATAAAATACTTTTTTTCACTTAGTCAGCACTTTAAAGTTAAAAATAGATTAACAAGGATAGTTATTGCATGGTAAAGTTTTTAATACCTGCAGAATAAAATTATCATAGAACATACTTGGTATTTTTGTCACTAGAACCCATCCCATTGTTAGCATTTATACCACCATGACATTGAACCTTGTATCCTGATTAAGCAAATTATTGTGTTCACATAACAAGATAGCCAAACATGATTTAAGGTGATGACTCAGATCATACAACATGCTATGCCAATGCCTGGATTCTCAACGTTGAACTACGATTTACCAAACTCTAGTTAAGGCTACTCTAATAAGTTCCACCAGATTATGTTCTCTACCATCATATAGGAACAACACTTACATTTTTTTTCTTACATTCGCTTTATTTAAAACACAAATTATTTTGTTGAACTGTTTAAACATCTGATTCAGATACAATGATTTAAATAGAAATATGTACAGAAAAAAATAGAATATGTAAAAACTCAGTGGAATTCTCTTATGCAGAAGAGAGAAAAGGGAAGAAAACTGACCTCAAACAGAAGATTCTGCTTAAGCAAACTAGAACACCTGCAACAGCATGGAGAATTCTTTCACAGTCTCAGACACCTCTAGTTTTCATTTACAATCAGCTAAAAATTATTTCGCCCTTCAGTCTGCTGAATAATTATTTCCAATTTCTTGGGAGCAATACGAAGACAAACAATTCATTCGGGATAGCCTTTTAAAAAATATTTAAGTCTTTTTGCGCCTTTCCCCCCCCTACAGGCAAGACTTCAAACTGAATTGGCAAAGCACAGCCTTTTTTCCTCCCTTTGCCTATAAAGCTTAATACATTTACATTAGAATCAAGCAACTGGGGGGGGGGGGGGG
>JANHFL010005724.1:303202-317998 GCA_032468155.1 Oxyrhabdium leporinum | reverse complement strand
CCGCCCCCTGGTGGCTAGGAATAAAAACAAAAAACATATCCTGCATTATTTCTTAACCATAAATTGTAACTGGCAGGATTGGGATAATTAAACTAATTAAAAACAATAGTATTAAGAACGGAAAAAAATATCATACAAAATACAAGAATTGCAGGATACACAATATTCCTAAATCTTCATTTGGCCATAGCTGAGTCTATGAGAAAATTCAGAAAATACAACGTAGATATGTGGATGAAAATAATGTTATGGAAAAAAATAGTTAAGTGAGAAACTAAAGAACCAGTGGCTGGGGCAGAGATGTCTCAAACTGTTTAAGATGTCAGAGGGCAACAGTCCCAAGGTTTTCTTAAAACAACCCATGCAGTGCCAGCATTGAGGGGGGAAAAAACCTTTGAATAAATTTTGCACATCTTTTTAGGGCAAGTTTTAAATTATCTCTCAAATGAATAAATTAGAAAGGGGGCATAACTTTCCACATGAATTTTTATATGCTAGATGAAACTAGTCAAAATGGCACAAGATGAGTGGGATAGAATAAAATGTACTATTCCATCTTCTATATAAATGTTGCTTCATTTTCAACAGTATAAGGAAAGAAGTTCCACATGTAGTAGGCTTGGTCCAAGTTTACTTTCCTTTCCTCTGCATTATAAATAGTTCTGCCATTTTTAGAATTTTTAAAAATTTACATAACCCAAGAAGTGACTCAAACTGCAGAAATAACCCCCAAAAGCAAAAGGAAGCTCTGAAATACAGAGAAATTACGAGCCACACAGCTGAAAAATAGGTATGACAATTCAGTAGAAAATATAATGATGAAAAAAGAGTTGCTATGTAGAATTATGAGTAGGTCTTGAATCTTCTCTAGATGAAATGTTCATGGTTTCATTCTGAAGATATTTAAAATGAGCAATAGTTGGGACATATCTCTGACCAGCAGGGTAATTCAAAACAAAGTAATGCAGCCAAGTTCTTCAAGCAGTTTCAAGTGTGCTTTAAGACTTGTCATAACTCTTCTACGAGAAAGGGTAATCCAACAAAACATATAGCTTTTATTTTCTCTCAAAATGAAGCTGTGTAGCAAATTAACTGTCAATCATCTCAGAGAGTTCAAGCAGGAGCTCATCCTCATCTTTTCCTGGATCTAAATCAATCTCTGCTTCCAATTTGCCTCCTGAGATTTCCCAAATCAGCTTATCAAAGTCATCTTCAACTGAAGACTGAATCTTCCCAGTTCCTGTTGAGCTCAGTCTGCGGGTCTTTGCTGCTGCTGCACGGGAAGAACTTGGGTTTGCTATCTCTGCTTGCAACATGGAGGCTACCTGGTTTTCCACATACAGTTCAGAGCTTCACAAAGAGGGGGGGAAAACAAAACAATTATACATCTGCAAGTAGAAAACAGACATCATGTGTAAACCTTTGCAGGATTTTCAGTTCAAGTAAAATGGTGTGGGGCTGAACCATGGACATAAGGTAATTATAGGCAGAATAGAGGTAGGTAAAGTACAAATTATTCTGTAGTAGTATCTAGGCCATATAACAAGCCCAGGATGTGCAGACTAGCAGGAAAAAAGAGGGCCTATATTTTACAGCTTATAGTAAGGGATTGGACTTAATCTGTATTGCCCCAGAGCCAAACAAATGTTAAATCTACAAAGAGGTAATTCAGCTCTCAGCTGATACAACATGCTATCCCATAAGATAGTAAATTCTGTTTTGATGGAGGTCTTCAAATAGAGGCTAGATCAGGGGTGTCAAACTGGCCACCTGCGGGCTGGATACATCACACGAAGGCCACGCCCATCCCAGCTCCACGAAGGGGAAAAACATCACAAAACGTCACATGATAGCAATGTGATACCGAGAGTTTGACACCCATGGGCTAGATGGTACCTGTCAGAAATACTCTACCAAATTCTGCACTGAAGAGGTTTGGATTAGATGATCTCTAATGTATCTTCTAAGTCTAATTCTACAAAAGTGCCATTAGATATTACTGAAATGTTGGCAGTAAACAGTTTGCATAGATATTTTTCCACTACATAGCCTACTGCTTGCTTTTAAATGTTCATATTAATTTAAGTTGAGTAGTATGTAATACATAGGAAAGATTAAATTGCTATGGACATATCATACATAATAAAAACAGCATAACATCTTGAAGCACTTTGAAAGTCTAATATAATTAATATAAGATTTCTTTAATAAGTTTCGACTTCAGATGGAGAGGGCTAAACTGCAAAAACAGATACCAAGTGAAACAATTAGGATAGCACAGGATGCTTATTCGTTACTGTACAATTACCAAAGTATTACCAGCGTTTTAATCAAAGATAACCTACAAATTACTATAAAAACAAATACATGATCTGTTGACTTGGGAATCCTACAAGATTAACTACAAACTGGTTTAGAATACTTTTCCTTTGAAACTTTGTTATCTGCAAACTCACAGTGCATCTTCAAAACTATTAGCAAGTTAGATTTCACTGTAAGAAATTTGAAGTATCCACATGATACTTAGGATGCTATCTAATCTATAGCTAGATTTAAAGGAATATTTCAGTTTTGTTATCACAATAACTGACCAGAAATCACTAGGAGGAAACCTTATTAGCTAGCTACTTATATTTGATTTTTAAAAATATGTTTGTAACATATTAAAGATATTTCTTTGACAAATACTTTCACAGTTAGCAACCAAGTACTTATTTTTTTCAGACTTGAGTATATTGAAGGTTCTTACAGAATTTTTCCTCAATCTGCTTTCATTGGCTATTACCCAGATACCTACTCAGAAATGTGAAGAGAAAGAACATAAATATCATATGATCCAATTTATGCCAAATAAATATTCCACTTTGTCCTGCTGTTCTATGAGACAATTCCAATCATGTGCAAAATGGCTATAAGGAAATAATAATTACCTGTTATAATCCACTCTCTTAGGCATAGTAGTTATATTGTCATTTGAAAGATCTGGGGTGCTTCCCTAAGGAAAAAAAAATAAAAATAAACTCACTCTCTGAGGCTCACTATCACCACAGTTATTTATTCCTGGACTTCCATTATGCAAAATAATTCATATTCTATCAATATAATATAAACCTCTGAAGAGGTTTAGATGTAAAAGTCCTCTCTCCTATCTCATAAAATTGCTACTCCTGTAAGATAGAAAAGTATATCTAAAGCAATCTAATGCCCTCATCATCTTGGAATTTTAATAGCACAATCTAATAGCATGAATCTGTTTTCTTACGAGAGCTGTGTTTTCAGAAGCAAACTTTTTCATTTCTGTGCTTGCAATAGGGCTCAGGGGCTTCACTGCAGCAACAGAGGGATGACTCTCTGATATTTTTCGCTTCAGTGTCTGCTTTGCTGGGGAAATGGGTTTCACTCCAGATGGTTTCACTTTCATCTTGGGTTTGACTGAAATATAAAAGCAATCCAGTGAGAATGGAGTAGTAACCTCTCTGTTAATGTTGCACAAGATGTTTGGAAAAACACTTCTTAGAAGAGACCTATTTTAATCAATTCCAAATTTTAATGTATGGAAATATTTAAAATTACATTTCTAGAATAATGACAAAATACTATCTAAGCATTATTCCCACACTTCAGTGCTTCCCACACAAAAAGAAATTATAAAAAAACCACAGTATTCTGCAGAGAACATAGGGCTAGAAATGCCTCATCACAGAGGTGGGGCTTCTCAATGAGAAGAAATAATAGTTGAAAAATGAAGTCAGCTTTCTGCATGCTGAAAAGGGGAAATTTACATAATAATGAATTCTGAGAACTGAAGATTTTGCTTCTGTTTGTTAATAATATAGATGCTTGAACCCTTGTCCCACCAGCATACACCTGAAGCAAAGTTGAAGTGTGGGGAAGATTGATATCATCCAATATATAATGGTTCTACTTCCCATAGGAATATAATCAATGCTATTTTTGAAACAATCAGAATAAACTGATCCACAAATAGAAAAAGAAAGTTCCAGATTTATTATTCTAGAACACATTCAACAATACTGTGCTTATTTCCATTTCCATCAACACAATAGAATATCTCCCAAGACAAGCAATTGCTGACATCTAACTAGCATTATTATTGATTTTTCCTTAAGTCCAAGACATATTAAGAAAAGGAATTAATTATACAGTTTGCCATTAGCTCAAGAACTTGATAAATATTCAAGTATAACTTACAGATCAGAAATGTTTTCTACTTCAAAACAAGGAAGTATTCTGGAAAGAGAACCTTACCCTTCGTTCTTGGTTCTGCAACCTGAGGGCAAAGTCTCAGGTCTTCTGATGTTCCCTCCTGAGATCTCACCAACAATCTTTTGGAAAGTGGACGCGTTTTCCCCGTAGTCATTGAGGATTCAGAATTTGTAGTCACTTCCGGCATTTTTCCTTCTTCCCCAGCAAGTGGAACAGTCACTTGTAGTTCCTGGGACTTTTCCTCTTGTTGCTGCTGCTTTAACCGTTGCTTCTCCTTCCTTATTTCTTCTAAGCTCTTCACATAGACTTTAGAATGTGAATTACTCGCACTATCATTCAAAGGCTGCATAGATGCAAAAGAAATACTTTTAAAAAAACAAACGTCCAATAAGTAATCAATGTAAGTAGTTTGAAAAATGCACAAACTCTTATCACTCCACCCAAATCAAATATAAATCTTTATTACGGCCTTTAGGGCAGACAGCATCACTCAACCAACATTTTTGGTGTTATGCAGTTTATAAAAAATAAAAATATTTTTTATTTATTTAAAAGCACAATCTATGGCGACCATACATATGCTTTGTTTCTTGGTGGAAGCCTAAAGTCAGAAAGAAATGCAACTGCAGTATAGATCAACTTGATTATAAGTTCCTACTTAAATCCTGTTTCCGAAAACAGATGAATAAAATACAATTGTATGGAACAAAATTCTATACTAAATACTTGATCTTTATTAAGAGTATTTTTGTTTTATAATCAGTGGTCTATTTGGTAGCATAACCTGCCATCTGTAATATGCTACAACATCAACTGTTGGTTATTATTCATCACAATGGGATCTACGGTAACTAACTCAGAAGAGTGAGAATGATATCTCTTTTATCATGTTAAATACTAATTAAAATACCAGATGTTAAGTTTCCAAATATGCTAAATAAAAGGATGATACAAGGAATGTGCATTCACAAAAGCTATCTTCTTACAGTACAATGAAGCTCACCTTTGTAGCAATGTTTCCTATAGAAATTCGTGGAGAAGACCTCAATACGAGATTTTTTTCTTCCTTTTCAGGAGCTGTTGACAAATCATAGGGATAATTCTAAAAGAACTACATTGCCACCACCAGTTTTCTATAACATTGTTTGGAATAACAAGGGCTTATTTAATCATGCATTGCTGCCGAGGTGGGGGGGTTATAGTTTCTTTTTTTTAATTATTTTTTCTACATTGTGTGTTGTTTGTAAACTGAGTTGCAATGAGCGAGTAGGCAACTATACAAATTTTTTAAATAAATAAATAAAATAATACATTCCAAACCCAGAATGTAGGGCAGTGACAAGCTCTTGAATGCTCAAGGGCAGGAAGTCACAGATATCATTAAAAGCAGTATGATCAGTGTTTTTAGCTGGCTTTTTGGCTTTTGAAACTTTTCATAGGTGGAAATGGGACACATGGGCTTCTCAGAGGCAAACTGTTATTATTCTCACTATTAATCCCCATGTTTAAAAAATCCCAAACTGAACTGCTAAAACTGTACTGTTTTGCTACCAAACTCCCATCTGAGTGTTCTGAAGGTCTGCAAATGAGATATTGGGGGGGGGGAGGGGGGAATAGGATGGCATGATATGACTTGTAGAGTGCACAGAACTCGCTATGGAAGAATAAGCAATTTCTTTTAACTTTTCAACTAACTTTCCCAAGTTTTGAAGCCAAGAAGCATAATATTACTTTGGAATTTTTCTACCCACCTTTGTATAGAGTGCTAAAAGTTTGTGAACCCTTTAGAATTAACCATAATCATAGAATACTATGATATACAAGATGATCTGAGCTTTAACTAGTTATTTATAAAGAGATTCTGAATAGACAATAAATATACAAAACAGAATACTGTCGCAATTGAACCCACTGAACCACTATTCATTATGTTTATTGGAAAAACTATCTGAAGTATTAGATGTCACTTTTTTTAGTAGAAGCTATTTTAACCTGTTGCTTGATCTCACATTTGGCTTGGGGGTATTTTGGACCATTCTTCTCTACTGAATGGCTTCAACTGGATATTTTGGGGCTTGTTCAGAACAACTCACTTTGGTCATGTCACATTAGCTCAGGCCTTTGAACTGGTTATGTTGAAATGTGTTTTTTTTTCCTGCTTCAGACATTGTTATAAATTTACTTGCATGTTTAGGAATATATTCATTTAAGCTGCACTTGATGGATAAATATCCTAATATTCTATGGAATTTGTTGATATAATCCACAGTAGACTATTGTCAATGTTGTTTGCTTAATCAAAATCTGTTAATAAGACTAAAATGAAGCACAGATGATTCTCCCACACTACTTCAGAATTATCTATATTTTATTTATAATTCTGAAGAGATCACAAACCATGACTGTATGGCAGTAATTTTTATATCATATTTAAATCATAATGATTTTTGGAGTCACAAATTCTAAAATGTGAGTTTCTCAGAAATGCATTTTTCTAGTATGTTAAACAATCAAAAGAATGCTTTTTAAAAAAAAAGGCAATCATCAGTCTGTTCTGATTAGTAAATGAATATATTTTCTAAACATGTATTTCATTATTTACTATAACTTTACTTCCAGAACTAATGTAAATCATTCTAAAAATACTTGATTTCCTATTAAAAAAAATAAGCAAGGAATTCCAAAATGAAATAGACGTGGTTGAGATTGGGAATTGTTAAACCTATTTTCCTTTTCAATTCTGAAATAGAGATCGATCTGAGGAACAGTAAGTTAATTTCCGCCATCTTTATTTTTGGCATTATACTACTGCACCTAGCATATAACATGAAGAGTTCTGGTACTGCTATATTTTAAGATCCAGGCCAAGAACATTTATCTGTCCTGTTATATAATTGGCTTTAAAATGAAACTGGGAGGAATACATTCTGAATGCATCCTCCAGAAAATTAAAGACTTTAACAAGGAAAGTTTGATACCTGTCAGCTTTGTAACATACAACATTCTCTTCCCAGTTATAGCTTGTTCAGATTGTATCTGTGTCTTTGATGTGCTCTCCAAACCTTGCTGCATGCGGAGAGCTTTCTCCTGCTTGATTTCCTCCAGAGTTTTGATATGCACTTCCCTAAAATCCTTTGTTTTGACAGAAGACTCTTCCAATTTTCTTCTTTTAGATACAGCTATACCCAGAAGCCCTTCTTTCTGAGGTTCACACTCATGCTTTGGTTTGGAAACGGTCTCTTTTTCAATTTTTATTCGCTCCTCTTCCATTTGCCTTTGTTTTTTCTCAGCCAAGACTTCAGAAAAGGTTTTGATCCGTACTGTAGGAGGTTTTAACACTGGATTGGGATTTGTTATACAAGCCACTTCAACTTTGGGTTTGGGGTTCATTTCTCCCTTTTTTTGGCTAGCTTTCTCCAAACGAATTTCTTCAAGTGTTTTAATATAGATTTCACCAGTTGGTTTGGCAGCAGATTCTGAATCACCAAAACAAATAATTAAAACTTATACAAGGGCCATATTTTAAATTTCATTAAGATCTCACACTTTTTGCCCACTGGGAGGTTGTATTCCACAATGGTTTGACTGAGACAAAAACAAACACACAAACTATTGTTATTCTTTGTTTCACTTCAAATGGCTTGCACTTCAAAAATATAAATAATTTTTTTTCAATCATTGCCAGATTTTCATATAATGACCCAGAAGCTCAAAATAAAGAAGTGTAAGATATTAAGTATATGGTAAAAATAGATGAACAAGATTCTTCATTTCAGCAAACACAGAACTTCTAAAATTTAAAAACTGATTTAAAATACAATGCTGAGTATTTTTGTAAAAGTTTATGTTATAGTTCGGTATTCAACTAGCAAGGCATAACATTCAGTCCAATAAAGATGCTTTTTGAACAAACTTGCAGAGGATTCAGCTGAGCAAAAATTCACAACAGAAAAAAAGAAAACTTTATTGTATTAAAGAAAAAATAGTACCTGTTTCCATATTACTTTGCTCAGATGCTAATCCCAGTCTTTCTTTAAGAAACCTGGGAGCTTGAACTGAAATCAAGAATGATAAAGTCAGTAATAGTCACTTTTCATTTAAAAAAAGGTTTTTGGAATCAAACACATGGCTTCTTGCAATTTATATGCACCATCACATGCACGATGCATTACCTATTACCCCATGTAATATATTAAAGCTTAAAGTACACATACTATTACAAGAAATATGATATACAACTTTGGAATTGTTTTAGAGAAACTGTGATTATTTTCTGGAAGGCTACAGAAACATATTTTCTCCATAAAATTAAAACATTAAATTTTATCCACGAAAAATGGCTAGACTTTCTCATTATGTAATTATGATTTACTTATTCTACGAATAGCAGCCTTATGAAGATGCTGAAGTTATTTGGTTACTGTAAGAAAAGCTAAAAGGAGAGAATAACGCATGACAGTTATTATTTCTAAGCTCTCTCCACCAAACATATATTAAATAAACAAATATTAAGAACACTTCTACAGCTGAATATTATCGGTTTCTAAATATAATCTATACCCGAAATAAATAAAATATATTTTATGGATGGAACAGCCATACCTCTTTTTGGTGTTTTTTCTGTACTTTCAAGTGAATCCATTTTTTTCCCCAGTCTATCAGCAAGGTTACGCTTTAATGGAATTCCAGTCTCAGTGCCTTATGGTAAAAAGATAATAAATGTATGTTTCATTTTAAAAAAATTAAATATTTCTACTACTTACGTATTATACAAATATATCCCTACTTGAAATTATAGCTCTTATTTACTTAGACGATACTGTAATCTGCCTTCAGTGGGTATGTGCCTACTGCACTTTTATATAAAAATAATTTCATAATGCAATAAATAGATTAACTGAATATTTCTAGTCAAGATACAATAAAAATCCATTGTGCTTCTAATTCTATTCAGAGGTAATTCAATAAGTGCTAGAAATGAAGGGAACGCATTCCTTGAACTTTGTATATATATATGTCTCGATAAAGAGAAACATGGCTGTGATATACAACAAATGATGGTATGGGGAACAGATTTTCAGTACAGGTAGTGCTCAACTTACAACAGTTCATTCAGTGACCATTCAGAGTTACACCACCACTGAAAAAAGTGACACATTTTTCACACTTATGACCGCTATAGGAGGGGTGTCAAATTCAAGGCGCAGGGGCCGGATGCAGCCCACAGAGTGCTTAGATATGGCCCACGGGGCTGCCCTGGAACCAGTGAAGGACTGGCCTGTGGTACCTCTGCCAGTGGAAATGGAGCTTGGGAGGGCTGCAGGTGGCTCTCCCGAGCTCTGTTTTTGCTGGCAGAGGGTTGCAAGAGGTAGTTGCAGGCAAAAATGGAGCTCGGGAGCCTGTTTTTGCTGGCAGAGCGCTCAGGCCACCACAAGTACCCCCAACACGAGTGACATTGATCTGGCCATGCCCACCCTGGCCATGCCCCTCCGGCTCCCCTGAGGTCAAACACAACCCTTGATGCAGCCCTCAATGAAATCCGAGTTTGACACCCCTGCGCTATAGCATCCCATGGTCATGTGATCAAAATTCAAATGTTTGGCAACTGACTCACATTTATGACAGTTGCAGTGTCCCTGGGTCATGTCTCTTTTGTGATCTTCTCACAAGCAATGTCAATGGGGAAGCCAGATTCACTTAACAACCATGTCACTAACCAACAATTGCATAGATTCACTTAACAGCTGTGAGGCAAAATTAATTTAACAAATGTCTTGCATAGCAACAGAATTTTTTGGCTCAATTGTGGTGATAAAGTCAAGGATTACCTGTAGTACCTTTTTCCCCCTCATCTGATTACTCACCCATGGGAGACTTCCTTTTCCCCAATCTCTCTGCAAGTGTTAATCGAATCCGAGGCTCTTCACCTAGGACAGTGAAATACAAGAAAAGTTAACTTTTGATTTCCTACCATGAACATAAACAACTATTGCCCCCTTCAGTTACATGGAATATGAATTGAGATAGAACTTATCTATTTATGGCAATGCTAGTATACATTAAAGAGTGAAGTTAGAAGAGTATTAAATATAAAATATAACCAAGTTATTTTCTCCATAGGAGTCATTCTTAAAAAAAAGTTAATTACGACATGATAGTTTTGCAGCCATATTTCTGTTAAGCGACCCTTTTATAACTAATGAATTACAGACCTGTGTCTTGTTGCAAATCATAAATACTGTCAAATGAAGTTCCATCATGCCTAAATTCCTATATTATATATAAACATATAATCCTGATCAACAACAAAAAACAGAACTGTAGTTACCCCACAGCGAGAAGAAATAACATAAGGAATAAAACAAATGAAATAAAAAAGTAAAGACAGATTTACCTTGCCTCGTAGATAAAGTTACAGTTCTGACCACAGTCCGTGTATTTTCTTTCTCTGGGCTTGGCTGAGCAATCATTTCAGAAGGAATGTCTGAAGAAAGCAAAAAGAAAGCTATGTTAACTTTCACGGCAGCCACTACTTATGATTTGAAGCTTATGCTTACATGCTTTGTAAGAAAGCAACCCAACTGAGAGCCAGTTTGGTCTAATGGTTAAGACACAAGGCTAGAAACCAGGAAATTGTGTTATAGTCACTCCTTAGGCATGAAAGCAAGCTGGATGACTTTGGGTCAATCACTCTCTCTCAGCCCAACTCACCTCATACATTAACAGTTATGGGGAAAATAGAAGGAGGAAAGAGTATTAGATATGTTCTCCGCCTTGAATTATTTATTAAAATAATAAAGGTGGCATAACTACACCTCAATACTGCATATATCATGGAACACAAAATACTAGGTGATAAACAGAACTTTATCTTCTTAGTCACTAAACCTACAAATCATTACACTACAGTCAAAGGAAAACACAACACTACAAAGGAAAACATAACACTACAGTCACATTCTTCATTTCCTTAAGCAATAACCAAGTAAGGTATTAGCTTTATCAGATTATATAGGAGCAACACCTTAAAACAAAATTAAGTAAATCTTCACAGTGGACTTCTTCTCAACAAATACACTCTCCAAGAAATTATCAAAGAGGATAGGACAGGACACTATGAAAGAAAGAAAATCAACAAACCATTTTGCTGCTTTGATTTTTCTTTCATTTTCTTTGATTTTATTTCTTCAAGAGTTTTGATTCCAAAATTCAAACTTTTATCTGAAAAAATGCATTTTCTGATTGAAAAATGTATATAAAATTCCAGAAACTAAACATTTACAGTATTTGACAAGATTGTAAATTTTTCACATTTAAGATAATTAAGGAAATTAATATAATCTTAATACTACATACTTTCTGTTCTTACCTTTATCTTGATTTGCACTAGTCACTGACTTCCGAGTAGAAATTACCCGCAGTCCATTTGGACTTTCGGGAGATGGTTGTTGAGCAGGCATTTTAGCTTCATCACCTTCTTCAGATAATTGATCTGAAAGGAACACTAATGTTACTTTAATTCTAATCCTGTCATAAATAAGCAAGATCTACTAATTTTAAATCAGTAGAGGGGCGGGTTGCCCTTCTTAGTGTGCCTACGACTGCTACTCAGTTACTATCCATTTCTTATCAGAAATGATATGTAGCCCTAACACTAAAATAAATGTTTAATGTCTACTTTCTATATTCATAAGTTAGGATTGTTATTCAGCTATATCTTGGGGTTTCATACTAAATCATGAGAATCCATAACTTACTATTAAGTATTTAATTTCAGACTGCATTTAAAAATTTAGAATAATTTGATTAACTGTACAAGATATATTTAAACCTTCTTTAGAAGAATGGCATGCTATAAAAGTAGGTATCAATGAAGTAACTATATTTAAAAAACAAGTCTGATACTGAATTTAAATCTAGAATCATTAATGGATTTAAATTTTGTGCATGGGTTTACACTGTATTCCTGATTTTTTTATATTGATTACCTTTGCTAATTCTTAATTTCTGACAATGGTTTTAAAGTGATAATTTGATTTGATTACTATAAGATCACATTAATATGCAATTCTAATCTAATATCATTTTTAAAATTTTATTGAATTTTATACAGCTTCCAACTTTTTTCTTTAAAAAAAAGGAAACGGCTAAGTATTCAGTATTCTGTGAAGGAGGTCACCTGAATCTACATATATTAACTGATTATTACTATTTGTAACAGTAATAGATTCCAGTTTTCATATGAAAATACAGAACAAGTGGCTGAGGTTCATGTTTAACTTTCCATGCAAATGCATCTCACTTCTTAAGTGGTTTGGAGGAAAAATCTTATCTTATTGCCTAGTGAGCAATGAAAAAAATACCTAATTCTCTCTCATCAACCAGATTTAAACTGATCTAAATCCTTGAGCTGTTAAAAAAGTATTGTTGCCTTTTGAACAGAAGCAGAGACAATGATTTTTGGCAACAACTGAGATGCCATTTGCAAATGTGCTGTAGAGCTCATCTGAGCTTTACATTTTTTCTCCTCCTTAACTTTAACAATGCAGTTCAATTACAGAAGTGACTGGAGATATATGATGAGATGGAAAGCAAAAACAACAGCTTGTCCAGATGGAGCTTTGACTGAAGCAACCATTAAAATCATTTGGGAATTCTAGCTAACATCTCTGGATTTCCTCTTTGTAAAAGGTAAGATCTTTCTTAAATTAAAAGTTTGATTTGATGAGTTTGGGGGGGAAATGGTCCAAGAAAACAGTATCTTCATTTTACATTTTATCTGCTATACTCATTCTCCTTTTAATTTAAAATTATGTTAGGTTGAACAAATCATACTTAGCTCACCATCATCATCTTCATCATCATCTGCTGCATTAATAACAACAGGTGGATGTGTGGGACTGGGAACATTTTCAGAATTTTCCACTTTCATCACTCCACGCAACTGAGGTGATGGGTTGGATTGAACAGAAAGCTTGTTTTGTTGTGCAGTCTTCATCTCCTCTTCTGGAGACTCAGGCACATTTGGAAGAACAGCTTAGACAATGAAACAACATCAAATAATCCATTTAGTGTGGTCAAACTCTGAATGAATTCATTAAAATCTATGAGAATTTAGTAATAACTGACATAAATTCCATGATTTCAACAATTCGACTCAAAGAATAGCAACGCTTAAATTCAGTCCATTACTCATAATATATACAGGGAGCCCTCAGCTCATGACAATCATTTAATGATCATTCAAAGTTACAATGGTCTCAGAAAGGATGCTTTATGATCCGTGTAAAGCACTTCTGGCCATTGTAGAACATTGTGCCACCCTTTTGCAGTTAGACATTTGGCAACTGGGTCACAACAGGTTGCCAAGCATCCTGCAATAATGTGATGGCCATTTGCAATCTTCTCTGCCAACTTCTCCAGAAAGTTAATGGAAAGCCAGCAGGGATAGTTGCAAGTGAAAGGGGTGATGGGGAGCTGAAATCTTTCACTGCAATAATAAGAGCTGAAAGCTTCAAAATTTTAGCTCCATTCCTGTAGCTCCTCCAATTTTAAACTCTTACCTCCTCTTAAAGTTTTGAACATTTATACCTAATGTTTATATTTTAACATTTTATGTACACCTCAAAGGCAGATAGGTAGTTCACAAATGTGAAAAAATTAAAAATAAAATAGAGTAAATGGTACTAGTGTAAACTCGATTCAGTTATATTTTCTTTTCTTGTCCACCCACTTGTGTTTATTTTGCTTACTACTTACTTCTTACCCTGATTACTATTTCTTATTCTTATACTGCACTTTGTGAAATGTTGTTTACTCCCAAAGAGACTGGCATGAAAGTTTTCTTTGTGTATATAATATGAAGTTATCTGAATCAAATGGGAAACTTTCAACACAAAAAGTTCAACTGATGAAGTTACTGTCACATAAGCAACAAAAGCCTGGATCTCTTTCACTGGATTATAAACCATTTATTAATGTGGAACTGGTAATTATTATAAATTGGGTCGATTTGGTGGGGCATTACAGTCCTAATGAGTCCAGAATATTTTTGCTATTATATTTACAGAGGTATGCATACTGTGACAAGAGAATGCAAGAAAGTTTATATTTAGAGTACATTACCACAATTTCCCAAGGAAAAACATTTAACTTACTCTTACTTGGAGGTAAGAAAAGCCCATCCACAAAACGTCCCTTGTTGTGGTGAAAAGCACAGTTCAATTTCTGACAGCCCAATGGCTGATTCTCCCAATAGCACGGTATTTCGCTGCGCTTTTTCTGAAGACAAACCACAAGTTATTAATTATATACAGAAGAGCCTGCAAGTTCACAGTATTAAGAAAGCAGCACATGCAGTGCATTTAGATGATACAAAAAGCACCAATACAAGTAATACGGTTTATCAGAAGGCTTATTGCTAGTGGATGGATGGGAAAGTGGCTATGAGTTTTGGATCTACAACTTAGAACTGGAGATTTTCCATCTTTGGCTCTTTTTTTTTTTCAATGAGTTTTTTTATTTTATTTCCAAACAATTCTTCTGTTACACGGTGTGTCGACTGGGTAC
>JANHFL010005724.1:246386-265748 GCA_032468155.1 Oxyrhabdium leporinum | reverse complement strand
TGAATATTGCTTTAAAACATAGCACTGCCTGAAGAGAAACATAAGAGTCAGGAATAAAAGAATGATTCTCCTCTCCAACATATCTCATGGGAGAGATTTTCAAGAAGCAATGTAGAAGATGCTGCTTTCATAAACTAGCAAGTGTTAGATGATTATTACTGTTAGTGCCCAGAGCCTTCTTTCAAAATCGCTACTATTTCACAGTTTACTCAGTAAATGGCATACCAGAAACCACTGATTTCTCTTTGCTTCCTCCTTTATTTAAGTCTGAGTTTCAAAAATGTTAATATACTATTTTTTTAGAAAAACATCCTAGCATCTTCATACACGTCACCACACCTTTGTAATCCACATTTATACAAGGGAGGAAGAAGTTAGAAAGGGGAAAAAATCCCTAATATCAGAAGTTAGACCTTGAATATTTGCATTTTAAAATTCTGTAAATCTCAAATAGGATTTCTCTTCCCCCGAAACATATTTTGGTGCAAATATAAGCTGCTGTTAGAATAATTTTCCAATTTTCTTAGATGGCTTCTGAGTGGCAAACTTGCCACTTATTAATTCCTTAAGAAACAGATGTGCTACATTAGATTATGCCATCTCTCCAAATGTCCTATAAACTGAATTATATTTACTTCTGAATACTTTCTGCTATAATGCAGAGATTAGTCTTAGGCTGCATCGACAGAGGGATAGAATCAAGATCAGCTGAAGTGCTGATCATGTGAAGTGTTAATAGCAATAGCACTTAGACTTATATACACCACTTCACAGTGCTTTACGGCCCTCTCTAAGCGGTTTATAAAATCTGCATATTGCCCCCAACAATCTGGGCCCTCATTTTACTGGAAGGATGGAAGGCTGAGGCAACCTTGAGCTGGTAAGAATCGAACTGCTGGCAGTATTAGCCTGCAATATGACATTCTAACCACTGTGCCACCAGGGCTCTTATAATACCACTTTATGCTTCGGTAAGACCACACTTGGAATATTTTATCCAGTTTTGGTCGTCATGATTTTAAAAAAATGTTGAGACTCTAGAAAGAGTGCAGAGAAGAGCAACAAAGATGGGTAGGGGACTGGAGAATAAAACATCTAAAGAACAGTCGTTGGAATTGGGAACGTCTAGTTTAATGAAAAGAAAGACTAGGGGTGACAGTGTTCCAATATCTACAAAGAAGAGGGAGTTAACCTATTCTCCAAAGCACCTGAAGGCAGGATAAGAAGCAATGGATGAAAACTAATCAAGAAGAGAAGTAACCTAGTAGTTCTAGTAGTAGTAGGAGAAATTTCATGACAGTTAGAACAATTCCTGACAGTTAGAACAACTTGCCTCCAGAAGTTGTGAATACTCCAACACTGGAAGTTTTTAAGAAGAGATTGGAGAACTGTCTGTCTGAAATGGTATAGGGTTCCGTGCCTGAGCAGGGGGTTGGACTAGAAGACCTCCAAGGTCACTCCCAACTCTGTTATTCTGTTCTGTTATTCTGTTAGGCATATAAAAGTTCCCCAATTCATTCCCGTGGAAGAGCCAGGTTTTTGTTCATCACTCATATATGCAACAATTGCCTGCACTGGAAAGAATTATGAAATTCTCCAGAAAGTGGAGCTCCGCATGTATGCCAGAGCTACCATATCTTCAGAAAATCACTGGGTTGAAATCATAGCATGTCAGCATTTAGAAATTAAATGTTTGAGAAATACAGGTGCCAACATTGGATTTCTTCATGATGAACTAGATTACTGAATAATATAGATGATATTGAAAGAGTATTTTGGACATACAGAAACCAAACTGGACCAGAAAGATTCCATGTTTGATCAGACTATAACTTCTTTGCAGGCATGCCACGCAAATGCTCCTGAGCTTAAAGAACTGCATGATGAATATTTAGTCTAATAAAGTACCTACAGTCCATCTAAATGCTAAAGCAGACTAAAATAATGATATGCCAAAGACCAAAAGAAGCATTATTGTTGGATGACAATACCAACAGTCAAGACATGAGCTTTCATGTTCAAGAACAACTAAACCACTCACCAAATTGCCTTCTAAAATGTAACATTAACTCATGACAAGATTTATAAAAAGCAGCAGGTCAGAATTCAACATTTTTTATAAACTAAGAGACAAAGAGTAGTTTTGTGGGTGAACTAGGAGCTCACCCACAAATAAGTTGCATATAAGGGACTACTTGTGATATATCAGAGTTTCTCTATTCTACAGTTCGTTATTTTTGTGGCTGCCTTAGGCCTGGTACTCTTTTCTACATTGGGAAATATTTCTGGAAATGAGCTACAAGACAACTGTTGGTAACTATTTGATTACTAATTCTGATAACCTCCCTGCTTTCATTAGTAGGGAAAACTGTGTTGATCAACAATGCATACCTCTAATTAGTTCTGAAATTGAGAAAACTATTGCATTCGAACTTTGATTCAATAAACCTATATGATTGCTGTGCAGTATATTTTTGCCTTCAGTGGTGACTGCGCTCGCCGGGAATGAAAATCCTGAGAGGGAAAGAAATTAATTCTCTATGTTTTTCTGGCTGGTATAAAAGTCCAAGATTCATGAAAAACAACAACAACAACCTTGAATGTGGACACAATTTGATTAGATGGTTGGAAAGTATATATTCCAGCCAGCAGCTGAAACTTAGCAGGTTTAAGTCTGATCAGTCTTTCAATAGAAAAACTGATATACACCATCATGAACCATTCAGTAAATTTGGTGCTGTTGAGAGCCTTTGGGCTGCAGAAGCAATAGAAAAAGTGAGGTTAGACTGAGGGTTAAAATCATTTTGTGATGAAGGTACAGCTGTATACTTTGACCTTGCAACACTCAACTACAGTATTTCTGTTTACTTTTTGGAACCAGTTAAAAGATAGAAAAGAACACAAATATAAATTTACATTGCAACAGAATGAACTATTGCCAGGCTACTGACATAATCTATATTTTTTTAATTATAAAAAGGAAATAACTCTTCGTCTTGCCAGATTCTGTGAGAGGTAGGCTCTGAATGGATGTAATTAAAGAGAAAGGAAGAGACTGAAATAACATAGAGTTCATATATTTGTGATTAGGAACAGGATTTTAAGGGAAAAAAAGTGAATAAATAGTTACTTCTATATAATGATCACTTAGCTTGGTTTAGTTTTCCACATGTATATATCAGATTTCTTAGTGCATGGATGAGGCAGTATCTGTGGCTAACGAGAGTGCAGTTTCAATGATTAGAAGACAAGGATCCCCTTCATGGGTTACTGCCTTATAGCAGCAAAAGGGTGTGACCATAACATTAAAGCATTCAGGATGTACATTCACAGACTGATCTCTCATCTATAGTCTGCCTGTCAGGTGATTTGACAAAATACATTCCATAAGAAAAGGAAAGGCAGCCAGTTTCAGCAAACTATCAAGACAATCAAATGGCCATCCACAACTAGGGCAATCTCCTTCTTTTCCTCTTCCCCCCCCCCCACACTTTTCTTTTTTCTCCTTTTTCTTCGGCACTTAGGAAACATTATTTTTCATTTTGTTTGAGTTTTTTCCTTCTTTTCCCCCCCAGCAAAGTGTAGACAAGGAAGTATACAAAGGAAAGTGTTGTTTGGAGTTGCACAGCTAAGCATGGACAAAAAGGGAAGTATTATGTAAGAATGATCTTGGGAGGGAGAAGAAAGAGCTGCATATTTGACAACAGTCAGAGAAGTGGCAACTGAGTCCCACAGAATGAATGGGACATGGCAAACATCTCAGAAGGGAACATCGCCACCAGTTTCTGAACAGTAAAAATAAGGGGGAGAGATGTATTTTCAGACTTGCAGGATTCTGTTGATGCAACTTTACAATAAAGTTAAAGCTAGTACTTCTGGGTGTGCTTCTTGGCTGACTACCTCTCAAGGCTGACACCGGTGTCCTACAAGGTATGTGCTACATTTGCGTGCTTGCCTGAGAAGAACTCTATATTGGCACAATGTGTAAACTTATTGCAATGCTGGGGGTTATAGTGGAGGATCTGGATGCATGTCTGGCATCACTGATACTCATCAGAAAATATGAGAAATTTTTGCACAAGGCAAAAGGATGCCTGCAGAATGAACACAAAATAGGAGGCAGATTATGAGATGTTGTGGTTGCATAAGGACTTCTGTGATAAACTAAGAAAGCAAAAGGGACAAATTTCAAAAGGAACCGAGACATATAACAGGCATATAGGTAGGCATATAACAGGATAACAGGAAATGCCCCAAATATATAAGGGTGGGGTCAGGAAGATAAATCTCAGAATTAGCTAAAGCTTGTAATGAATGTGAAAAAATAATAAAAAAGGTCCTTTGGATATGTACAGAATAGGAAGAACGTGAAGAAAATGATTGGCCAGCTGGTTGGAGAGGATGACATAACTGGAGGGAGAAATCTGGACTGCTTAATTTTGCATTGTCTTTTCACAAAAGAAAAGACATGTCAAAGTGTGCACCAAAGTGTGCTCCGCCATGGCAAAGTGTGCACCACTGGGGGATGGGCAGAGGAGGAATGTAAGTGAAAATAGGCAAAGAAATAGTAAGATAATATTTAGCCGCTTTGATTTAATTCAAGTTGGCAGAACCAGCTGGATTACATCTCAAGGTGTTAAAGGAACTGGCAGATGTGTTCTCTGAACCTTTGACTACAATCTTTAAGAACTCCTGGAGTACAGTGAAAATGTTAACATTGTTCCAATCTTTAAAAAAGAAAAAAGTGGACTCAGGAAACTACAGACTAATCAGCTTGATATCAATACCTGGGAAAATTTCACAAGACAATCAAGCAGTGGATTGCAAGCACTTAGAAAGTAACTACAGCATGTATTTGTTAAACATAGATCATGACAGAAAAAAAATCTGATATTTTAATCTAGTCATATTTTTTTTGACAAAGTGACCAGATTAATAAACCAATGGAATGCTGGAGACTTCGGTAAGCCAGCATGCATCCTTCTTGATAAGATGGAACAATTTGGAATAAATAGTGCCACTACCAGATGGATTCATAGATAGTTTTCTAACCATGAGATCTAATAAGCAGTTGAACAGCTTGATATCTGAACCTATAGGTGCTCACTGGAGGCTTTCAAGCAAAGTTTGGACAGTCATTTGTCTGGGATCATTAAGGATTCTTTCCTTGAGAAGGATTGAATTAGAAGACCACCAAGATATTTTCCAAGATCTTGAAAAAGACAATATCAAAAAAATAAGAAAAACTCTTCCCCAGGTTGGAAAGTATCCAGTTTTCTAGTAGAGAAGATCAGAGTAGGTAATACCCCAGCAAATTTCCATGTAATTATGAAATGGAAGCAAAGCATAGAGTTTATGGAATATATTTGCTAACTAGCAGTTTTCACTGAAACACATGTCATTGTTAAAGAATATTCCAATCTGCAAAAGGCAAAAGATAGTGAAATGGCTGGAGAAAGGCAGGAAGTATCATTTCTCCACGGTAAATCAGATAGGAAACATGATTAGATGAACTAATTCCACTTTATTGTAAGACTACATTAACATAATCTGTCAAGTCCAAAAGTACAAACTTCCCACTACCACTTTTAACTGCTTGATTTATTAGGTCCTTCCTAAGTTTCTTTCTCTAACCATTAAACCACTGGGGGGCTCCTGCCCCTCTTGTCTGTTTCCTAGGCATTGTCTCCTCCCCTCGTTCCCTAAGGTCATCCACACTTTCTATTACAGGAAGCAAAAGGCAAAATGCTGAATTCTAGAAAAGATCAAGGAGAGACAAGGAGATATATTTAATTAAGTAATGTGAAAAAGTTGAGTATGACAACAAATAAATTTAAGAAAATTAAAGAAATCTACTTTTATGTAAAGATGGGAACTACAAGAAGATTGAAGATGAAAAGATGGTACAAAGAAGTACCCCAAATAAATGGAATAAATGTACAAAATGATTTCCAAACTAATTGTACTACAAAAATTTGAAGAGCATGCAATCTCCTACCTATTTTGGGTATCCATATTGAGAGTCAGAAAAAAAAATTTATATTCTAATATCAAGGAAGGGCAGTTGTGATAGAAGGCCTGGGAAATAATTGTGGTCATCTCACATGTTTATAAGATAATTTTCAAAATGTTACAATCTAAACATGGAGTGGAAACTATTAAGAGGTACAGCCACAATTTAGAGGAGGTAGAGACATGCAGAATCGTTTATATTTGTTAATTTATCATTTATTGATTTGTCTGATCTTGTTGGGAGGGCAAAGTTTAATTGGACAAAAATGGTGTGTCAAATATACTGGATTTGGACCATGAAGGATTGTACAGGTGATAACCAGCACCTTGATTACACCCAGAAACTGACTACCAATGTAGTAGCAGCCATAACTACCCATGCTGAAATCTGGACCACTTGCAGCTTCTAAGGCTTGATTTTGTGTATATTGGAACTGCCTGTAAAGCATCCCCTCATACCTATGCTGAGAAGAAGTTGATGGGTAAGCATAGATTGAACAGGGCTGCAGACGAGCGGATGCAAACACCACCCAAATCCTAACACGTGTAGTCAGGTGCATTCCCTGCGTGCTGATGGTTCTGACTTCTTGCTGGGAGGCAAGGGAGGGCAACACAGATTGAAGCAGGAAAAGTTAACATTTGCTGGCATATAAAAAGAATGCCCATGCAACTGTCCCTGAATGACAGCCTCATATGTTCTGTGCAGAGCAGAAGTCTCTCCAGCCTTTAGTGGTCTTCAACATAGAGCATCACTGATAACCGTTAACGAACATACTTTTCATATAATTTTTGAGGCACCTATGAATACACTTAATTGTCACACCATATGACATGCTATTAATTAGCTTGCTAATCAGCATGTCATGGGATGCTTTGTCAAATATTTTGCTGAAGATGTGACAATGTATATATATATATATATTCCCAACATTGTCACATCTATTAAGCATTAAAAGCAAACGGAATAAGGCTAGTTTGGCAAGATTTATTTTTGACAAATCCATGTTGACTTCTTGTAATTACCACCTCAAAGAGGCTCTTCAGTCAAAGCTTCACATAGCCTTAATGTTTACTTCAATTTATTTATTCATCACAAATTCAACATGTCCTTCCTTGAAGAGATGTACATGTTCTATTTTATCCTCACAGTATGTTATATTGAATTATAGTAATAGTCTAAAGATACCTAGAGAGTGACACTTCCAGAAGAATGTTTATAGAGGTTGAAACATTAGCCACAGCTCTCAAATTTTTCCATTTCCATGCCATTCCCTCGAAAACCTAAAGTGAAATTCCTAAAAGGCCAAATGTTACCAAAATTGTCAAAAGAAGATCAAACCATTTAATTTAAGTTTTGGATAGGGATACATCTCTTTTAGGAAACAAAAACTTAACCATAATGGCATGAATTACGTTGAACAATGTTTCATTCTTTAAAAATAAAAACCGGTTAGCCTAGTAGTTGTCCGAAGAGAACTAGCTGCAAATATTTCATACCAACATTTTAATTATGCAATAAAAAAAATAAGCATGCTAGCTAGGAAAGGGAAAGCCCCAAAGCTTGAAAAAGCCTCTCATGGTCTATGTGGCTTTTAGCATTAAACGGGCATCAGAGAATCATGACTTTGTCTAAACTCCGCTGTGCATAGTTCAGCATGTGTCAGTTCATAAACTGCACAGCCAGAGTTCTAATAATGGGATTTGCTGCCTTTTAAAAATCAGCCTGACATTAAAATAAATATAATGTATATATGCATGAGAGTTAGCACTTGTTACTACGGCAAATATCATTATTAATAACCCTGAGCACTTGGCAAATTTTGTTGAGACTTTGCAAATCACAAGCTATTATGCCAAGCCACACAGGAAGAAACAAGCAGGAATACTCCCTGTAAGAAGACTACCTGTTGGGTAGATCTCCAATGCATTATAAATAATAATAATAATAATAATAATAACAACCACAACAACAACAACAACAACAACAACAACAACAACAACAACCACCACCACCACAACAATAACAATAACAATAACAACAACAACAACAATAATAATAATAATAATAATAAGCAATAGGTGTCCTGGGTGCAATCCCAAAATATCCAGTGCATCATTTGAACACCATCAGCATTGACAAAATCACCATTAGTCAATTACAAAAAGGCAACTTTACTTTGAACAGTTTATATCCTGGGACAATGCCTTTAACACCAATAAACAGCATCTGCCTATCCCAGGTTCTTTGGAAGGACTCAATAGGTAGGTAAAAATGCCAAAGCTAGTCTAAACATCTGGCTTATATTCAATGAACCATAATAATAACATCCTTTGATTATATATTTAATACTATTTAAAACACAATATTTGCCTATCCCAGATTCTTAAGAAGGACTGAATAACTATGCAGACGAATCCAGCCTAAAACATCTGACTGTCCCACCAATCATAGTAATTTAATCATAAGATGGTTATCATTTCTGCAATGGTGAGCATTGGGGCTGTCCTTCCTCTGCAAATGATTTGTTGAGGTTAGCCTGCAACCATCTGAAATGCTCTAGTCCAAACAGAGAGTTTCCCTTGGAGATGACATAATAATAAAAAGTATAGTACAGAAGTGGAGCAGAGAAAGTAACCCATAGGTCATTTTGAAAGTGACTGGGTCATTGATAGAGAGCAACCTTGTTTGTTTCTGCAGTTGCGTACCTGTTCTGAGTATTGGGCAAATAGGCAATGCAGACAAGCTTAAAATCTCTGCAGGCTGACTGGGTAATTTTGGAAGCAGAAGTCCTCAGGCTGCACTAGATATGTTCAATCCATTCAATTTTGTTATATATACAATAAGTCTTCAGTTCTCCAGAACCTGAACTCTTAACTTCAAGTTACTTTTCCTAGGCAATGAAAACCAGTGTTTATCAGAGTATATTTGAATGCATCATCATACTAAGTCATTTATCATTTTACTACCATATTTTTGAAGTTCTATATCCCCCTTTTTGAAACTATTGTAAACAATGTTGGGGTCATCAACAAATTTAGGTTTACTGAGGTTTATTGCTAACTGTGATATATTAACATAAAATTTAAAACAATTCTTCTGAAGTTTTTCAGAATGCATTTTGATGTCAATTATAACTGTGTAAGCTTTCTTCAATACAGTATTTTTCCACTTAAAATAAATTTAAGCTGGATGGTGCAGCTACTACTATTCTACTCAACTAACAAAATCTTACATCTCACTCTAGGCCAGTGCTTTTGAAATCTGACATCTCTAAGGTGCATAAACTTCAACTCCCAGAATTCCTCATTCAACATCCTGAAATCCATAAATCTTAATGTTTGAAATGCACAGTTCTAGGCCAAATGCACAGTTCTAGGCCAAAGAGTTACTTAGAATTGTCTAGGGTCACCTCATTGATAAATGTTACATCCCTCGAATCTGTTGCAACAAAAAATGCTGGGAATAAATAGTCAAAATTCCCACATTGACTGGGAATTTGGGAAGTTATCCCAACACATCTGGAAGTACCATGCAGAGTATGAGCAGTGTTTATTTGATATCCTTGAGGGTAGCTGAAATCAACCATTACAGTAATAAGTTTTCTTTTAAGATGTCTTCCTGAATTCAATTTCCCTATCACTCTGCACATTTTTATTCTGACTTTTTGCCATCAAGTAGCTGATGACTGATTAGCTGATGATAAAGCAGTCACTTTATATACAAGGCAGGATGTGGGAAGTGTCTTATGTATGTATGTATTACTTTAAGACATTAAAGTATCCAAGCACCTCAAACCTGTTATTATCTCACAATGCAACAGCTCTTTGGAGCAGAATGAAAATGTCACCAAAGCCACCATAACAAGAAAAGGATTGAAAATAACTGCTGATAATCACTGGATTATCCCCAAAATGTGCAAGCAATCCTAACCCTTAGCCTTTCTTGCCAATTTTTCAAAAGCATCTTGAGTTTATGTGTCCATTTATTAGACTGGATATTATTGCTACACTTCTCTGTCTCCAGGACATGTAAGTCGCTACCATCCCTGTCAATGTTGGAGGATGGGAGAAAAGGCTTGGAATGACTGAAAGGAAAGTGAAAGTGTTCAATGGTGATGCTTACTCCTCCCTTCTCTCCTGGCCCCAGCTGTTGCTATAGCGACCAGAACAAAGCCTTTTCTCTTCCCTCCTTTGGAATTGTTAATTGTTTTTGTTCTCCCCTGGGGGGGGAGGGGCCTTTCTTTTTTTTAATTGTCCAGTTGTTTCTTTCTGTATGGGTGTGCCCCTCCTCTGCTCTTTGCTCTCCCCTTTCCTTTTATTATTTACTTAGAAGAAATCAGTGGGGATAGTTTTTTTTAAAAGCCTGTTAAAAGGAACATTTTAACAATGTTCTCTTATAAAAAGGCCAAAGAATGAGTAGGAGAGTAAGACGGATGAGATAAAGGGCTTTGATGGGGGAATCTCACAACAAAGCAATCAGCCACCTTTGACCTCCTGGGGCCGGTCTCCCTTGGTTATGCCTCTGGCCCCTGGCCTGGGCATTTTTAAGGGAATCTCCACCACACACATTCTGACTGGGGCAGCTTCTCAAAGGTGAGAATAACAGGGATCAAAGCCATCTGAACACTGTCTCTGTGGCTTCTTGCCCAAAATGTCAGAGTATGTTCATCCTGGAGAAAGTATTAAGCACAAATGCCTCCCTAGTCATTTCTTTTACCTATTTTCTTTTCTTCCCTTTTTCTTTTACTTGATACTAAAGTTAGAAAGAAGTGAGAAATGACATAAAAAGAGTTTTCTCTCTGTGTTGGAATATGTACAAGTATACACAAGTGAGCTTTGTAAATGAATTAGGCACCGTTAATTATTGGTCAAAGCCTTCCAACCAATTTTTTAAAAAAATGTGTATAAATCATTCTAATTAAAGCTAATGGGTTTAACTTACATATTTTTGCTACTCTATTCTGAACAACTAATAGTAATTTCAATTTCAATAATAACTGTATTTCTCTGAGTTTATATAATACGTGACTTGATATTTAACCAAAATAAAAACCCTGAGCAAGGGATCTTGTTAACACTTCTATGCTACCTCGGAAATATTGGAGCACATGCTTTACATGCCAAAGCTCCCAGGTTCAATTCCCAATTATCTCTAGATAAATGGCAAAATATCAACCAAGTGATTGTGGGTCAGAGGAATGCCCCTCAGAATAACAATACTAGGCTAAAACAATAAGAAGCCTCTAATGAAATTGACGTATTCCATCATTAGTTTGCCACAATTTTTCTCTACTCCAAAACTGGGCTACAACACTTTTTGAAATATTGGCCAAATCTAAATTGGTGAATGGAAACAGAGGTTCAATCATGTTTCACTTACACCACATTGATTCTACTGACATAGCCTAAAAGAAGTGAAATTTCCTTTAAAGTAAACTTCTTGTGAATTTGTAGACCCATTTCATGTCATTTTCTGGAAAAACAGTACAGAAATAGCTTGTCACTGCCTTCTTTCAGGATGGTTTTACTTTAAAAAAACAACAACTTCTTAACCTAGCCCACAACCCTGGGTTTTCTGGTGGCTTTCCATCCAAGTTCCCACAAATACTGGTATGTTGGCTCAATTTTAAAAGAAGCTATAGAATTTAAAAGAAATCCTAAGTATTTTCTATATTTCTATGAGCAGACTTCCCATTCCATGAAAATTCTCTTATGATTCATAAACAGGAGAAATTCTTTTTTGTGGCCTGAGGGACATGAGAGCTCTATCGGCTGCTGAGGTTGGTTTTTTGTGGCCACATCAATCAGTGTAACACCTAAGATTCCTTCATCCAACTTCATCCAAAGAAAAAATCCACATCACTTTCTCACCTTCCCTGTGAACGTTCCTTTGCTGAAAAGGACTTCTCTGTTTTTCGCAGTGAAAGAAACTATTGATGCATAATAGAAAAAGAATTGTGAATTATTGGCACTTGCAATAATTATAGTGGTTCTTATATATAGGTTCTTAAATATAGTGATTCTTAACCTTTTTTTGCTGTGAGAGAAAAGTAAGAAAGTTATGGTCATCCCCTGTAATCCATAGGTACACAAACAGTCTGGGTACCCATAGGAGATACATAGGAATCCTTGCAGTTTTCGTAAACTACATGCAGTCTGGTAGGTAGCTTTAAATTCTTCCTTATTTTTTCATATCCCTTTCCTGTTATGTTCATTAAATTTTAGAGTGTGAATATACAAACAAGATAATTTTATATATATAATAGGTATTAAATATTGATAAGTACGACATCTATAAACTTAAATTTTATCATGCTCTTCCCATTTCTCGTTGAATTGAGAACTTATCTGTATTTGTTTCATCTAAAATCATTAATTAATAAAGTGAGAAAGGTTTTACACATCTTGATATTATATGTGAATTAAGCAGTGTTGCTGTCTTTAGTGGTTAATGAGCGTCAGAGTATTGTTGGAATTCTCAACCCAGTCATGAAGCACCATGGGAATTGGGAAATAACCCCATCCTCTAGCTTCTGGAGACAGTTTGAGAGATAAATTTTTAAAATTTCCCTTCTTTCTAGGGCTAGTTATAGGAAAATTCAGCTGGTGCTTCCTATCCAGACCCAGGAACAGGCAGCTGGTTAATTGATTAGAACACATATTTATATTGAATCAGAACAATCCCCCTTAAAAGGACTATATACATATAATCACATACATATGCATTTAACTCACACCACTCTATGTAACTTTTAATAGTTGCACACATGGAACCATGCTTTACCCATGATGCTGGTTTATCACAGCAAATGGACAGCTGTGTACTCCTGATTGTTTTCCTATGATGGGAAACATTGCTAGTCTCTAGGAGGTTTCTGGCTGAATGTTTCAACATCCACTTGGAAACACAAGAATAAGAAAGCCTTCCGAACAGATCTGAAATTGCTTCTATAATTATTAGCTTTCTTAGAAATTTCTCAAGAAAAGCTCAACCATCTTACACGTGTATTATTCTGGACTGCATGCTTACTGATATTGCATGCTTACTGATAGCATCATGTCCTATCACCTTAAAATTGTAGTTTATTTTCCAATGGCAACAGAAGTGATAAAAAGTTACCTGGAAATTCAAATTCCTCATAGCAGACATTGGGAATAAGAGTGTTTTAAAGGATTTAGATAACATAATTGCTTGAGAAGAAACAATACAGAAAAGTGCCCTGAAATTACAAATTAAAGAAGAAAAAACTGCTCATTCAAGTGAGTTTGTTATATTTATAACAACTTCGTCAAAAGATAAACATTCTTTAAATTAAAACTTATGCAGTTGGCCTTAGTTGTGGATAGAGGGCATAGTATTATTTACAAGACTTTGAACGAGAATTAAACAATTAACATCTCAGTTCTGGCATCTAATTCCCAAGTAGGCTGGTCAATATGACGGGGCAGAACACTTTTTACATTCCTTGCTACAAATAACTTCTTCAATAAATGATTTGTACAGTATTTTTATTGCATTTATATGCAAATCAATGACTTTTCATTCAAAATATAGTAAATTTGAAAATTATATATTAAGGGCAAATCAGGAAATTACAATTTTGACAATAAATTCTAATAGAAACTCCTTCTGTGCTGCATCCTTATTCGTGATGTATCCAGGCCTAAGGCTACAGATGGTTCAGTCATTCTAAAGCAGGGGTGTCAAACACCCACCCCAGGTCCACAAAGGCAAAAAATATTGCAATATGTCACATGACATGATCGAGTTTGACACCCGTGTTCTAAAGAGTTATATTCAAAACTTTTTCACATTTTTTTTATGTCAAGATCTATACTTTTTTAAAAATATTTTGATACAGAAAATAAAGAAAGCCATAGATTCTTTTTTTGAAGTCAGCCTAACAATGAGTTACACAGAATATGGTAGAAAGATTTATATACTAATTTGAATTTCTAGTGACAAGTTGAAAACTGCTATTTAGATTGCAAATCATTGTAGCTGAGGATTTACTTTAATTGCTCCATCTTTTGTTGCAAAATCATTATACAACTGTACTGTTGGAATCCCAAAGTGGCAACCAAACTTCATGATAACAGCACCAAACAGCGTAGTGACACTATTTTCTTTTAATGCTGTAAACACTTTCCCATTTTAACCATGAGAATAGATATTAATAGCAACAGCTTCAACTGTAATTACTTTTAAATGCAGAGACTGTTTCATGCCAGTTTCCTTTCCCCAAGAGATGGATAACTTACTGTGGATGTCCTCCAAATTTTACCAAAATTGGTAAGGATCTAGCAAAAGTTGGATTATTGACAAATAGACACCATACAGTGTTTTAGGAGTTAATTTCAGGAAGAGGGACCTATACTAGGCAGAATTGGTTGCCCTATATACTTATTTTTGTATTACAATTGTATTTAATTGTTTTATGATTGTTTGCTGCCCAGAGTCACTTGCCTGAAATCGGGGGCTATAGAAAATAACTAACTAAAGCTTTGTGTGTTTGAATTGCCCAGGACTGCTGTAATAATTCATAAGCTTGTATTTCTTCCTACATTGGGATGGGCTCCATTCACAAAGCTGCTTTAACTTGCACTCCTAATAAACGCAAAACATTTCTACAGAAAGACACTCGTTCAGAATTGCAGAAATTTAAGACACACAAAGTTGGATGGAATGAGATCTGGGGGGCAACATGGGGAAATATCTGGCTTCAGCTTCGTATCTTGTGTCCCCGGCTAAGTGTGGACATTGCAGGCGAGCTAGCGAACGGAAGCGTGTTCCCTGGAAACGGCATGGATGGCCGGCCGGAGGAGGGTCCTTCTCGTTTCCCCTCCCCTCCCCTCCCCTGGAAGCCTGCAACGCCAGCCGCGTGCTATAGCACCGACTAAACGTCCGCCTGTTGTATACAGAGAAAAAGAGGGAGGGAAGAAGGGAAAACCGGGTCTGGCCTGCCCCTGGGGCGGGGCGGATTGGAAGACAACAGCCCGAGCCCGACAGAAGAAGCAGCTCGCTGCCGGAGGAAGCCGCGCCGAGTCCCGCGAAGCAATTTAGTAAGTGTCGCCGGCCGGGTCTTTCCAAACCTCTTAGGCAAACCGTAGCGAAGCGTCTCCTTTTGGGATCCTCGTGCCTCCTTCCCGCTGTTAGCTAATTCTAACTGTGGATGAAATGACCTGTCTTCCGGGCTCAAGCTGGCGTGCTAATGGACGCCCCGTGAAATGCCCCAGCGACCGGTGGTGCCGCTGAGTAAACTTGTAGCTGGTGGGATGTTTTGTTTGGCAAGAGAGCGCAGACACGCGCGCGCCCCGGCTTGCTCTGTTGCGCGGATTTCAATTTTTATTTTCCTTCCTTCTCAAGACACGTGAACTCTGCCGGTGGAGAAAAGAGCTCTTCAACTGGAAATTGAATTTGGGGAGGGTGTTTGGGTTAACAGTTCCTTCTCTCTCGGTTTGCAAACTCCATAGACGGACCTCTCTGTTCGCTGGTTATTTACTCTGTTTATGGATATATGTGTGTGTGTGTGTGTGTGTGTGTTAGCGCGCGCGCGCGCGCACCCGCATTTGTACTGTAAATGAACAACACACTAGTGAAGGGAATCATTGATTCCCTTCTTGCAGTCTACAGATCGCCGTCTATAAAAATGCCCCACGAGAATCAAAAAGAGTCGGTCGGTTAACCTCTTCTGTTTATTGCCCAGACTCTCACTCCGCCCCATTTTGCAATATTCTCCTGATTTCATCGGGACGGCAGCGAAGCGGCTCCTGAGAAAGGTATTTTGTGAATTCAAAAGTGGGGCTCCAGTTCAAAATCGGTATTTGCAAAGGGGTCCCGTTTGCTCCTGATATCTCCCAGAAGGTGAAGGGTCTTAATTGTGTCTTACTCGCTCACGCCCTAAATCAAATAAATACACATTGTCCGATTTTCTCCATCGTTCCCCGTGTTTGTTTGTTTTTAATTTGCGTGAACGAGGAACTATGTCAGACTGCTTCTCGCCCATACCTTCGTTTAGGCAGAGTTAACTTAATCGTAGAGATGGAGGGGGAGACTTTTAAAGGAGCTTCAGAGCTACTTTCTCTTCTTCCCATTTCCTGTTCACCTCCTCCCCATCTTCTGACCAAAACAAAACGGCATATTTATAACTGACTAGGGGCACTGTCTCGCCAGCCAGTCTGTGGGGTTCTGTAATACAATGATTTCATAGTCAATGGGGAGAGGCAGGGTGATATTCTTGCAGTTGTAGGCACCAACAGAAGTCACCAAGCATGTTATAAAATAAACAGCCTGCCAAGAGGTTATTTCTCAGTTTACAAAGGGGAGCAGATACAACTTTAACCTAAGTCTGGATTTTCTGAAAGGAAAAAAAAACTTGCTTTATTGAAGGAGGTGTCAGTCCATACAAGATTGCACCAAACTCCTTGATGTTTATTTGCAGCATGTGTATGATCGTCAGACCCTTTCTAAATCACACAAAGTTTCAGCTCTTACGTTCTGAAGACTGCTCAGTCTGTTTTGGCTCTTGCCCTTTACTGCACTTCAGTTTAGTTGCAGTATTATTTTATCTTAATTTCAGGGTCTTATCTTTAATTTGAATGTATGGAATAGGAGTGCAAGAAACTTTATATATGATATGCATTTCTAAGGGAGATGTAGGACCCAAAACCATAAACATTTCATTGTTGTGTGATCAAGTAATCCTGTTTTGTCTGTCTGTTCTACTTTTGGGTAGTGTCAGATAATTAGTATTTAGAATCAGTTTTACAATAAGTGAATAACATTTTCCCAGAGCACTGATGTAACCACAGTATTTTGGTTGGAGTTACAGAAATATTGATAGTCATGTGTGTCCCAATTTTCTCTTCCCTTTTCTGCCTAAAAGATATTATTTTCAGGGTTTGTTCTATAATTAAAGTACTGAAGGTCTGATCCTATAAAATTAGTTAGGTATAGCAGAATAAACAATGGCATGCAATGCAACTAAATCCCAGTTTATTCTGGGTAGATGGGCTGTGCCTTTGTTTATTATTAGACCTAAGTGGTACCATGACTCATGTGAATGAATAAAACCTGTAAGATGGAGGGGCATTCAAGTGTCCTAACCAGTGCTCTGTACAAGAGCCAAGCTGTGATGGGCATGATAACTATTGCTCCACTGATTGGGCCGATTAGATCCAATCTCTGGGGAAGCTGGGCATGTGTTAAGAGTTTGGTCCATTTGGTTAGTGTACCCAGGTAGCAGTTTGTAGAATTGGATGGTCAATAATTGCAAGAGTTAAAGCTCAAAGGATGAATACACACACTCATCTAAGACAGAAACCTGTTATATGGAATAGTAAACTATAAAGGGCATTTTCAACACACTTCATTTTTTAAAATATATAGATATAAGCTGAGATACATAGGAATTATGTACATGTCAAAGCTTTTTGGTATAAGCTTTGGAAAAGCTGTTCATAGTTTGGGGGAACCCTTTGGAGTGGCATGAACCAGTGTGATGTAGTGGTTAAAATGTTGGATTAGGACCAGAATAGCTAGCCTTAGCCATGGGCATTTTCTAGGTAACTCTGGGACAGTTGTTCTCTTTCAGTTCAACCTACTTCCCAGGGTTCTTGTGAAGAATATTTGGAATATGGAATGCTATATACAACTTGAGTTCCTGTAGAAATACTAGAATATAAATATAACAAAAATAATTGATTGCTCCTGGAAGGAGAAATCCATAGTATCCTTTGAAGCATATAGGAGAGACCTTTTTAATACTAATCCTGATATTTCAAGTGTGCATCTCAGAATATTAATATTCCAAACATGGCTTTTTAATGTTGTATAATATACTTTACTCAGTTACTGAGTTCGCTCATTTTCGGGATCGCACAATATAGATGAGTGAACACCGTTATTGTGTGGCACCAGGGAGTTCCTCTTGGGCAGCTTTATCTGCCAATTCTTAGAGTACACTGCATAGCAAATTGAGACCTTCCTCAACATCATGTTTGAATTGACCTCAAATTTTCCTTAGTTTAATAGTTTCCAAAGTCTCAGGGCTATGATCTCTTTGCTGTTGTTGTTTTGCTAATAAAAATATTTTCGGCATCACTGCAGAAAAATTAAAATGGGTCGGGTTGAGATTTTGGACCCAGTTATCTTCCATTAATGTTTGTGCACCTCAGAATTAGCATGGTTGATCTGGAGGTGAGACAAAAAGTAACTGGTGCATATGCTGGTTCCTAAATCCCAAACCTAACCTAAGATGCAGTCTTTGCTTTCTACAGCAATTATTATAGTTTGTTTTATTAGAATACCATTTTTTGCTATTAACACTTTTGTTGCTTGTCAGGTCTGCACAGCTAGATTCAGATAACACACTTCTAACAAGCAAATTTTGCTTCACTTAGGACAAAGAAAATCATTTATTTGGCAATAAACACAGGTTTTTGCAGGTTTCAGGCATATGGTTTTTAAAAACTGAAGTACAGTATTAACCATGTGGAGAAAATAAGGTTCAGATTTATTTGTTGTCGTTTTGTAAAGTTCTTCATCTAATTTGAGAGTTGAAAATCCTAACTGTTCTCTTGAAGTAAACATGTATAGGAAATCCCTGCTTCTATGAAGAAAAGTAATCTGTACAAATGACACATGTTTGTCAACAAAGACAGCTGTCTCACATATTCTCCTCCTTTCACCCCTATGGCATCTAGAAATATTCAGCGTGTAATGTGATACCATCATCCTGGAAGTTAACTACTACCCACTTATTGTCATTTGTGACATCTCATTCTGTCCTTAGGGAGCAGCAGAGAATCTTTCCAGTTGTGGCATCTAAACTGTGAAATTTCTTCCTGAGGCAGTGTTGTGGAGTCAGTCTTGACACCTGACTTTTATGGACAGCTGCCAGAGCCCCAACATCTTGGAAAGGTTGGCTGCTGAAACCTGCCTTTATGTCCACTTAAAAATGTGGGCCCATTTTCTAAGAAGTCAATTTAATTGCCTCTCATTATGGGAATGTAACATCATTTCTGATTTGATTGTTCAGCAGCACTAGTAAAGAAACCCACCAGGGCTCCCCATCATCAGTTCCCATACACCTGAGCCATACCTGGAAATCAGCTGTGTTAATGTATCTTGTAAATGATTCAATCATCCAGGCCAAAAGTATTTTAAAACGTTAAATCATGACAATCAGACCAAAGTTTATTAAAACTGAGACATTTTGTTATTCATCCAAATAACTTCTTCAGTCAAAATGAAGATTTGAGTAGGCAGAGTGTCAGATAGTCATTGGAAAGAACCAACTATTGTCATACAGACTGGGGGGGGGGGGGTTTATTACCAAAAAAACAAAA
>JANHFL010005724.1:213482-236605 GCA_032468155.1 Oxyrhabdium leporinum | reverse complement strand
GCCTGGGGAGGCTGTTTACACCTTCCCGGAGGCACAAGGAAAGCCTCCGGAGGCCGGGGAGGGTGAAAACGCCCCCCCATGGTGCAGGAGGCCGACTAGGTCACACCCACCATGGCCACGCCCACCCAGCAACCGGGCAGCGAACCCGCTGCTAAAATTTTTGAATCCCACTCCTGAACTAATACATAGGTAAAGGTGATGATTAACAGATTTGGTTTTAATTATTCAACTCAGACTTAAACTGATTTAAGAATATCCTAAACCATTTTCTCTTGACTAGAAACAGATGTGAAGTAAATAGAAATTAATGATCATAATGTGAGGAGAGATTGTTCAAGATAAAATCAGTTCTAAACAATCTTGTTTACTTAAAAAAACACGAAGAAAACAATGTTGTGTGGCTCACTGTAAGATAAAACATTGTTCCTTTGGGTTTCTAATATAAGAGGCATTCATTCCTTGCATTTGGATTATGATTATTGTCCTTTCAACACCTGTAATGTTACTGATGATTTTGCCTGTTACCTGGCAGGGTAATGAAAGCAAGCAAACAACCAAGCTCAGAAAGTACAAAGAACTCCTAATTAGTTCAACCCTAAGCAATAGATATTCTCTTCTATTGGAATCGGGAAGACTATAATACACATATTGATAATGGAATTGCATTAAATCATCAACTTATCACCGCTTGTGGCAAACCTTTGAAAGTAATACCTACAGCTAATACATATGATTGTAGCTTGAAAGAATTGTACAGCTATATTTCAGTCTAGCCTTGTATTTGTTTTGATTTTCTGTGCTGGAGGCAACATACCGGTAGTAACTGGAAGTGAGAAAAAATGCAATTGGTAATACTAGTTTGCCATGTATTAAATATGCCCATTGTATTTTTTAGACTTTTTAAAGATCAAAAGTAAATTACTAGGCAATGATCTGCCAATACTGATATGTAATCTATTTGTTTTGGCACTCCTTTTATTTCTTTATGTGTATTGAATTTCTGTAAACACAGTTTCTGTATAGGAAAACGAACACACACGCACACACACACACACACACACACCCTATGAAAAGGATGTAATTACAGTGGCATGGGAAGTCTGTATGGAATGAAATAGGTTTTAATGTTATCTATTGACCAGTTGTTAGGGTCAGCTATTTTACACCATTCTATCAAAGAACATGGTAGGTAGAAAAATGTTGGTCCCTGGCCAGAGAAGCTTATAGAGTGATGGTAAGAAAATGAAGACAAAGCTAAAAAAGGAAAATACATACATGTGTCTTAGGTATCAGACTATTCTGAAATCAGTGTATAACCAGGAATATACAGAAGTTAGCATTTCATTGCTATCTGTCTACTTATCCATCCATCCATCCATCCATCCATCCATCTTCTACAATGGATAAGAATTCAGGCTTTATGTTAAAGTATTCATAAGGGAAACTGTTTTTAGGATGGGCTTGAATAAATTTCTTAGGGAAACATGTATCAGTGAAAAAAAGGCAGTTGAACAGAGGATCTTTAGACAGACATGGATAGCAGTCTTGGAGAATCCTGGATAGAGAATGAAGTATCAGATCTTCTGCTGCTTCTAAAGCCTGTCCATTCATGCCAGAAGTTGAGAGAGCAGCTTTGTTAATCTATTTGGCCAAGTATTTAAAAAAATAACTTATATTAATGAGGGAGAGGGGGAAGGGGGGGGGGTGAGAAGCCCAGGAGCCAAGGAATCTGACCTTGGTGCAATTTTAAAAAAAGGGAAATTTTGTGATCCTGCTGGTCCAAAGCTGCTCTGTCCTTTGAATGCCCAAGGCTAGAGTTATACTTGTAGAGCCATCCATGGATGTAATTAGAGCCTCCAGGTAGATGAGGTCTCTATGTTGATGAAGCTCCTGTTTCCTTCTTTGTTGAGGTTAGCCACCCTATTCTAATCTTATCTGGAGGTTAGAATTGTTCTCTGTCCTGTTTAAAATATTGGAAATTATTTATATTTTCCTTTCCAGTAAAAATTCAAGGTAGCTTAGAGAAAAATATTAAAAAGTAGTTTTCATTTTTTGAGTAATCTTTTCTTAAAGATTTTTGCTAAATAAAAGATTAATAACTAATACAAACTGATATAAAGTGAGAAAAAAACAAGAGGAAGAAATTAAAGAAAAAATAAAAGTGCAAGGAAGGAAAAAGAAAAAAGATACAAAGAAGTGGCTTCTAATTTTCTTTACAACATTTTAAAGTACAATTATAAATTTAACTCTTACTCTCTGTGGTTACAATATAGCTCTCTTCTCTTTTTTTCTTTTTATTCTGTTTCCTGCAAAAAGTCTATAAAGGGTTGCTTCTTGTGCTAAAAGCCACAAAGGGGTTTTTCAGGCACAACCTGGATTTCTATTCCATATTCTCAGTATGGCATGTCTAACATAATATAATTTTAAATCAGGGGAAAGCAATTCTCCTTTTTCCCTTGCATCTTGTAACACTTTATGTTTAACTCATGTTCATAAATGTAGATGTATCTTTTTGCCACTGTTTAAATGGTACATCAGTTGTCAAAACAGGTATTGTCTGAAACAAAAAACATCATTCTAGACAAAACATTCATTTTTATCACAGAACTTCTTCCCAGCAATGACAGTTGTAGTTTCTCCAATCTTAACATTTTAAATTTCATTCCATGTATTCCATATATTAACATAAAATAATATATTTCAGTTCATATTTGACCTAGTGTTACCCAGATATTTTACCTTCTTTTCAATCTTAAAAGAATCAATTCTGTTCAGTCCCCTATTGTTATATTTTTGTTAATATCTTATTTTCTGCTTATTAATCCTGATACTTGCTAATGCATCAGATTCTTTTAATTTGCCTATTAATATTTCAATTCTCATTAAAAGGCTTTTTCACACACTGTCACATGCTTATAACAGGTAAAATAGGGGAGGTAAAACTGTTTAAAAGCACAAAAATTAGCAAGTGGCATTATAAAAGAACACTTATAATTTGCTTATTAATATTTCAGTTCTCACTAAGAAACTTCCTTGGGTTGGAAGTTAAGGAATAGCCTGGCCTGGCTACAGATCACACAAATCGATAATTCTTGGAATGGTAATACTAATACATTGGAAGATTGTAGCATCTGTTTGTGGACTCCAAGTGAAGCCACAGAAAGGATGCATTTTGGATATTGGAAGGACGTAGTGTGTGTGTGTGTGTTCCACTTCCATTACAATTGAACTAACTAAACCTGGCTTGCACATTGTATGTTGAATGCTAAAAAAAAAAGACATTTATGGCCTCAGTTCTTTTGAAGCAATTGACTCTAAGTCAGCTTGGAGACAAAAACAACTGTATCTCTTGGGAACATATACCAGAAAACCTATGTCGAGGCTGGGAGCCAGAATACATCACTGTGGGGAGTAAGTCTTAGAGCTACTTTTAACACTTTTCACTTTTGCGGATATAAGCTGTGGAGGAGATGCAGAAAATTGCCATGTCTTTTATAAGAACTCAGCATGACCAGGATCCCAGCAGGGCTGCTGGCAATAAAAAAGGCACCAGTCTACCAAAGTAGTCCCAGCTGAGCTCACTTAAAGTAAGTGTCACCTTTAAAGAATACTAGTAACTTTCATGCTGAGTCAGAAAGAGACATTTATGGGGGTCTTCTGAGCAAAGGGGAGGAAAAATTGATTAGTCGGGATACAAGGAATATGGATTCTGATGGTGCAAAAGCTTTCCAGCACTGTTCGTTAGCAAAGTGTTGTTGCTTATAACTTGAAATCTTAAAGAGACAACATATACGGTATATATGGTCGGAGTGTTGGTTCTGCTTTAGATTTGCAGCACTTCAAGGATATTCAAGGATTTGCTTGCCCCTTTAGACCTGCAGCAACGTGATTTGAGGCAGAGCATTTAATGATAATGCTAATAAATGTACATGCCGTCTGACTCCCAGTAATTCTGGGACTCTCAATTCTCTGGATGGAGGCACTAGTGAAAACTAGCCTTTTTGAGGCTCTTTTTGTTGTTACGCTTAAAAGCTGGTAGTCTTATAACAGCGGTAACAGTATGCACAGAGATGGAAGGGCTTACAAATTCCTACAATGGAGGAGTGGATGCTAAAGTTAATGGAAGTAGCTGAGGTGGCAAAATTGACTACTTTGATCAAAGAAAAGACTTTGTCCAGCTTTATTTCTAATTGGAGACCATGTTGGACTTTTTTGCTTGGAACTGAAAAAAATGAAATTTTAATTTGGGAATTTGACAGTTACATCCTGTTCATGATTATGTAAATACTCTATATTATTATAAGGTAATGTATTTTATATTTATATCTGTGCCGAAGTAAGTTGGAGGTTACTCTTTTTCTACTCTTTTTCTTTTTCTGCACTTTGTTTTTCCTTTTTTTTTTAACCTTTAATTCCTTTTTTGGTTTCTTTATATTTTATCTCTTGTTTGAGACGTAACAAACTTTTTAAAAAAGAGACCTGTTTAATTAGCTTTTTTCATGAAGTGCCACAGAACTATGGTTTTGTTTTAGTTGACTTAACAATGCCATAGTTTTGGAAAGCAAATGTCTCCAATTTTTCATTTTCTTTGCAGTATCACAGCTTCGTGTGGTCCCTTTTACTGTTCTAGACACTGTTCCTGACCTTGTAATGATACTAATCCATTTTTATGCCAGTGTAAAAAAAAATCAGTTTAACTTGCAATGCAGTACTAACTTACAACACTGCCAGATCCTATGCCATAATTTTTGACAAATTGTAATGTTTATTATGATAGAAAGGGATATACATGGTGAATAATTAACAGTATTTAATGTAACCAATGAAGATAATGTTAAGATTAAAAGAAATACCATTTTGGTGTTGTTTTGATCCCATTCAAAAAGTGAGTTGTGTTCACATTTTACAGCATGACTTCTGGCAAAAGACTAAAAGATGAAATCTGGTTCTCAATTCTGTTTTGTGCAACTCAACATGAGGGGTATTTGGAGTGATTAGTGCATCGCATCTTGGAAGATATCCCAGATCATCACCACAGTCCTTAAAAAACAACCCCTCTGTAAGTCTTTAATTAATTAACTCTTTAAGTCTGTAATACTCCAGTAAGCCCTGTTGATCTCCATGCTGGGTTTACAAATTAAAGTTCATTTAATTTTAGTCTATTTGTATAGACCCAGCGAAGCAGCTGGGTGACTTCGGGCCAGACATTCCACCTCAACCCACCTCGCCTCACAGGGTTGTTGTTGTGGGGAAAATAGGAGGAGGGAGGAGTATTAGGTATGTTCACTGCCTCAAGTTATTTATAATAAATAATAAAAGCAGGATAAAAAGTATTTAAAAAATTGTGGCTTCTTGAAAAAGATGAGGTTAAACAAATAATGGCCCCATGATATATGAACCAGTCAACTCTCTTCTTAGTAGACATAGATGTGATTGCACTGTAAGATTACTTGTGGATGGGAGAACTGGCTTCTTGTGGCCAATTCATGAATTTCAAACTGGGGACTTCCTCATTGTAATCTATGTTACATTAGTGTAGACAAAAGATCCCGTTCTGAGGTTACCACCTCTGAATGTGCAGATTCTGCTAGAGAGACCTTAATTGTGGCAGCTAAACATTTTAAGGTGTTCATTGGCTGAGTGTCCAGTTGCAAAAATAGCACTAAACACTTCTACTTATGACTCCCTCCCACACTCTATTGTGTGTGCCATGGGTTCCCTAGAACAAATGCCTGATATCAGCATTGCACATATCTGGGCTTAACAACTGTGAGCCTCTGCTTTCAACAGGTTGAATGAGGCAGGTGTAGGAAAGGGTGGCCAAGGCAGCTTGCTGGCGAGCGCAGCAAGCAGAACATGCAGGGATAAATAAGGGCGGACTGTGAGGAATGAAGTGGTGGGGGGAACAGGTGCCTTAAGAACCCTAGAGACACAAAGAGCTGTTTGTCTGTAGACCAACACTGAAGAACAAAACACATGCCATTCTTTCAAACTTTAGGGTGGGTTGTGTGCAATTGAGAGCCAGTAAACAATACAAAAGCAAAATTTCCTTTCCTGAAAATTCTCTTGGTTTATTGCTGTGCAATAAAAGAAACTTAATTTTCTAAAAAACCTTGGGGGCCCGTTCATGTTATCACCCAGATACTAAAATAGAGAAGAATTCTTCAAAATAGATAGAAAGTATAAGCTCACACCCTATTCCCCTCAGCAACCAGCATAAATTGGTACAATTCTTTTGGTGAGTAGGAGTTGGAGTAGAAGATAAGTCAGTGATAAATCAAGACAGTAATATTAAAATACCCACTACATCTTTGCAAAATATGCTGTGAACAGTTTCTTAAAACAGACTCAGGATGAAATATCTTTGATGTGGAGAAAGTGGTTAGAGCATATTTCTTTTTCTTGTAATCTTATTCAGTTTTCTAACTTGGTACCCTCTGAGGTTATAATTCCAATTATTCCCAGTCAGCATCACTTTTAAAGGCATTGGTTTGGAAGACTCTGATCTGAGATAATATCTTCTACATAAATTAGGTTTACGCATCGCACCAAGCCAAAAGATGATGGATTTGGTTTTGCCATAGCACGTCATATGAAACTAACCATTTTGGTTTATTATTCATAGCTCAATGTGCATTGGAAACATTGCTGCTTTCTTTCAGTCCCTTCTTGGACTTCTGTTTATTTGTTGCTCGTAGTTGGGTCTTTTAATTTTTCCTTACATAAAATATTTGAAATATTGTAATGTTTCTGTAAGCAACTACACATGCAATGGAACTCTTGAATATGAATTTACCATAGCAGGTGCCATGGAATGAAGCAGCAGAAAAAGGTAAAGACTCCCTCAAATTGAGCTTGACATCTAGTCGTTACACATGGATAGGTTCATGTGATTTTTTTTGACAATATGGAAGTGGTTTGTGATTGACTACTTCTAGATTTCTTTGTTTGTTTTACTTCTCAGTCCAGGCTGCAACTAGAATTCAAAAGGAATCTTTGTGGAGCTCAAGGCCAGCCTCTCTATCTCTCTTTTGTAGAAGATTTTTTTTCAGAAAATGAGTTGTATTTTAGAGGCATTTATATTCACACATTTTTATTAAAGAATAAAATAGGTTTTTTCAGGTTTTGCTCAGCATAATGAGAGAGCCCATCTATTGATTTTTGTAAATTCTGGGTTATAGTTTAGCATTCTGTAGGAGCAAATCAAAATCAGAATGGAGCTGGAAGCCTGAAGGTCTTCTAGTTGAATCCGCTGCTCAAGCAGGTGACCCTATATCATTTCAGACAAGTGACTGTCCAGTCACTTCTTAAAAACCTCCAGTGATGAAGCACCCACAAAGTCTGAAGGCAAGCTGGTCCATTGGTTAATTGTCCTCACTGTTAGGAAGTTTCTTCTTAATTCCCGGTTGCTTTTCTCCTTGATAAGTTTCCATCCATTGTTTCTTGTCCTGCCTTCTGGTGCTTTGGAAAATAAATTTGACCCTCTCCTCTTTTTGAAAGCCTCTCAAATATTGGAATACTGCTATCATGTCCCCCCTAGTTCTTCTTTTCTCTAGACTAGCCAAACCCAAATCCTCTAACTGTTCTTCATATGTTTTAGTGTCCAGGCCTTTAATCATCTTAGTTGCTCTTCTTTGCACTTTTTCCAAAGTCTCAACATCTTTTTTGTAATGTGGGTACCAAGACTGTATGCAGTATTCCAGGTGTGGTCTTACTAAGGCTTAAAGTGGTACCTATACTTTATGTGATTTTGATTTCATGCCTCTGTTTATAGAACCAAGGATTATATTAGCTTTTTTGACTGATGCTGCACACTGCTGACTTATGTTTAAGTGATCGTCCACTAAGACTTCAAGCTCCCTCTCACAGTCACTGTTTTTGATCCAGATTTCGCCTAACGTGTACTTGTACCTTTGGTTTTTCCTGCGCAGGTGTAAAACCTTGCTTTTCTCCACATTAAATTTCATGTTGTTGGATAGGGCCCATTTTTCAAGATCTTTTTGGATCCTGAGCTTGTCTTCTGGGGTGTTGGCTGTTCCTGCTGGCTTAGTGTCGTCTGCAGATTTGATGAATTCCCCTTCTGTTCCCTCATTTAAGTACTGGCTTATTCAACCAACTGTGGTGTAGCATGATGTGAGAATTTGGGTTTGTGTTGACTTTTGTGTCTTATATTATGCTACCACAGTAAACTTATTTTAAAAAACAAAAAAACCCCATCTCTGTTGGAATTATTGAGCCAATCCTATTCTGATTTTAGTTGGGGTGTGCGTTGCATTTGCATTACAATCAATAAACAAATGATTGACATTTTCTCTGTGGAGATGTCCCTTAAAGCAGCCATTAGTTCATCTAAATGATGTCTCCGTTTTAGGAAATGGTGATTTCTTCCTTTCGCCTCATCACCCTTGTCATGACTAGATGCAGTGTGAAATGGAAGGAAATCTTCCTGGATTCAACACTTGAAAATGTTGAATTGTGACAGCTTCCCTCTTATTCCCAGACCCCAGCTGCTTTAAGAAAAAAAAGCAGGTGTAAAGTACATACATTTTTATGAAAATGAAGGCAGGATATTAAAGAAAGAATAGTTTTTTGTTTGGTTGGATTTAACAATCTCCTGACAACCTTCATTGAGGGGAGTTACCATTACAGCAGTCTATGTGTTTCAGGAATAAATGAGACATTAGGTCATGTTGTATTGTTTTGTCCCTATTGTGTTGTTTCAAATTATCTCTCCTTCTAGACAAATGCCCTAGTCATTCAAATTTTTCTTCATCTAATACTCTTTGACTTAGATGTCTATAGTATTTGCCAAAACTTATCATAAAGAAGTTTTTAGATGCTGTTGTAGTCAAACAAATTGATTACTTTTTTTTTTGTTTTATTCTATTTACTGTAATTAGTTATTCACATTTAGGTTCCACAGCTCTGTTACTCTTTTAAGAAGAATGTGCTTCATCTTTGAATTTGCTTTGAACCAGGGCTGTCTTAACAGCATTACGGGCCCCAGGCAAAAGCATTGTACTGGGGCCCCTATGACAGCTACTCACAGGAATAAAAATGTAAATGGTTGATAAAATATATATTTTATCATATATATTTATAGCATACATTTAATTGTTGGTATTAATTAAAAATGCAGTAAATGTAATAAATATGTTGCTGTATTTATATGATACAAGGTGCATTGAAGGGTCAACATACACAGATTAGCATGGGGCCCCTATGCTTGTGGGGCCCATGGGCAAGTGCCCATCAGGCCCATGCATTAAAACAGCCCTCCTTTGAAGTGGTCTATGACCTTAATAAAATAAATTAAGTTTAAAATGTTTGAATGGTCATTATCATTATTGGCCAGAATAACTTTTAATTTAGTGTGATTACTTTAATAAAGAATCTTGTGGTCTTGAGAGTTAAGATTAGATTAGGAAGAGTTTATCATGCTTTTTTTAAAAAAATATTGATAGTTATTTTAAAAAGACAATGATAAAAATCAACACAAATCAAACTCAGAAAAGAAAATAGAAAGTGCAGGGAAAAAGAAAAGTAGAAGAAAAGAAATATTTGAACACGTTATTTTCATTATAAGAAGTACAAACTCAGTAAATATTCAACCTCTGTTAAGTTACATGCAAGTATGTCTTCCCATAGGATTTGCTTAGCAACCGTATGTTTCACTTAACAACTGTTGTGATTTGCTTAACAACTGTGGCAAAAGGCTGTAAAATGGGGCAGAACTCACTTAACTGTGTTGCTTAGCAATGGAAATTTTGGGCTAAATTATCATAAATTGAGTACTGCCTGTAAATCATTAATATTTCATTACTGATGACGTTATTTAGCTTCGTAATGAATTTGCAAGAAAACAAGCTGAGAGAGCACCAGGGACCCCACATTAACATTTCAGTTCTGATGTCAGCAAAGGTCCATAAAGGGTTCCCAGAAGTTTATAGAAACATGTCATGTCTTATTTTTCCTTTGGTTAAAGAAACCATCTCTATATTTCCTTCCCTTTGCTTCTAGTAACCTTAATCTTTGTTTCTTTGTTTCAAATCCTGTAACAAGATATTGTTACAGGATTTGATCTCTCTTCAGGTTTTCTTCCATCTCAGAGGCTTCTTTGTGGCTTTAACAGACCTTTTTTTTATAAATCCAATAAAGAATCATCACCCATGTCGTTCTCTTAAGTTATTCTTTCTATTCCCACTTTAAGCGTGATCTCTTTTAATAATCCACAATGTTTTCAGTTTCCAATATTTTACAATTTCTTTAAGTTCTAATTTTTCAGCATCAGATAAAGTTTACTTCAGATCTTAACCTGTAGACTTTCCAAGGTATTCTCTTTTAGATCAGTCATTATTTTTAAAGTACATTTTGGACATAGTCTATCCATAGAAGCAAAGAATATTGTTTATACTGTAGGGTACTAGTTTTTGTCCCTATTTTTAAAATATATCCTAGATTATTTCAACTGTCATATATTTTCTGTCATTTTATCCCAGTGCTGATTAAAAACAAAAGCCAAATCTTACCTCTTTTTTTTTCGTTTTTCTTTTTATGCTTGGAATCTTTAGTCCTTTTTAGTGTTCAATTTCTAAAATCATAAAATCGTAGATTTCTGTTATTAAATTAAACTAAACAATTTAGTTCCCACAAAGGCACTGTTTATATAATTATTTGCAAACTTACAAAAAATCCTAATATTCCAAATTCTTTTGGTTCCTTCATTTATTTATAGCTTCCTTGAATTAAAATCATATTTAGCTTTTAATTTTCATTTCAAATTTTTAAAATTCTTATGCTTAATTCCTATTTTTTTTCTAGACTGAAGGCAAACTCACAAGGTAGCTTTGCAAACTTGTCCTTTTGAAGAGCTCTATTAGCCTTAAGATAGTTAAATAGGTAATTTCTGAAAGTGATTAGAAAGTGAATAGTTTTTTTCTTTGTTTCCCTATGTTCAGACCTATGGGAAACAGCTATCTTGTGGTGTCCTCATGGGGAGCATCCATCTCGAGCCCAACTGGGCAATCTTCTTGTGGGACTGGTATAGCCTCCAGCCCTTTGATTGCAGCTACACTGTCATCTTTACTCAGAGTGTGCTAGCTTCCTCATTCCAAAGTTTGAATTACATGACATCCTGTTAAAAACACAGTATGGATCCTTCATTAAAAACAGTGATAAAAGAGATAAGTCTGTGATATTATCAGCATAATATTTAATTAATTAGCTGACTAATCAGCAAAGGACTTGGTAGTTTATACTAATAATCACAGAAAATGATTTGTGACATATAATCGACAATTTAAAATGTCCAAAGTAAAACAAAAACAAAAACGTAGAGCAAGCCTATCCAATTAACAGTAAGAAATACCTATACTATCACTAGAAGTGGCAACAGTGCACTAGCCACTAAATGCTCTCTGGAAGACATTGTTTTGATTCACTTCTGGAATGTTGTAACAGGGATGAGCCTTAATTCTAAGGAGAGATTATTCTGGTATATTGGGGATGCCACAGAACAACTTGTGCCTTAACAGAAGCTTTGTTCTCATTGGTGCTTCCATTCTGGCTGGTGGCAATTTCTATTTAAGGACATCATGTTGTCTATGTTACTTTCAGGTCTCAGTGCAATGGAATTTGAGGTAGCGCTTGCTGAGTCATTAACTGAGGTTGACTGTGGGGCTCTGCAATCCTTCAGTAAGTTTGATTCTCTTCTGACATTATACTGAAACAGACATTTTTTCTTGTTAATCTGTCCCATAGGATTGAAGAAAGACCAGGTACCTGCTGTTCTCAGCTCCTACATTAAAATAATAAATGAATTAATAATCAGATAGCTAAAATGCATACTCTGATGGAGACTCAATTTAGGTTTTGTGAGGCTAGTGTTAAGTGATACTGAATTAGCTGAAGTATTTGCAGTTGCTGAGAATGGCTTTGACTTTTAGGTTATTTTGACCATTCTCGATTCCTGAGTAAACATGATAGAAGAATATTTATGTAGTTCTCTGTAAAATGGGTTGCCGCGTGTAAAATGCCTGCAAAGAGCTGAGAGGGTCATTATATAAATGTATTCAGGTGCCCACTAGTATCTAACGCTATTTGAATAAACCTCTTTTAGTCAATTTGGTTATTTTCAAATGAAATGCATGTTAGTGAGATAGCTAATCTCTATCCTACTCGCAGCTATCAAACATTGATTAATCATGAATAGCGATGTCACAATTATTTCATTCTGCTGGCCAGCATAAAAGAAATGATCTGGCTCTAAAAAAATAGCAATAATTAAAAAGCAAAATATTTTTATGGGGAATGATCCGCAAAGTTTAGATTTATTTGGATTGGCCTGTAAAACTCAAAATTTCCTGTAACTGTAACATGTGGTAAGGATTGACAGGATTGAAGCTAAATTGTCCAATGTGGATTGAGTATACAAGAAACCCTAAAATGCTGATTATCATTTACAGCTGGGACATAGATTGCTTTTTTTTCATGTCAAAGTTGACATTTCAGTGACACGCTAAGGGGTGCAATCTAAGGATAAGTAAGGCCAGCACTATTTTATGCATATTTAAACTTGCCTGGTTAAATGGCAGCTTGAGCTACCTTTAGCAGGTATTTTTTTTAAAAAAGACCTAGGTTGTTACTTGGATGTGAAGACCATTACTTGGGCAACAGCCTGGACTGACAAGTTGAAAAAGCACCGTGGGAGAAGGTGGAAGACCTCTTCCATCTTGTTATCAAGAAAACTTTTACAGAGAGGAAAAGAGGTTAATTAAATTTAATTAAAATTTCTTATTTTACTGCTTTGTAAATGGTATCTAAATATCAGAAAAACACAATATTTAAACTCTGCTTTCTGACTTCTTTTTTTGAGTTGCCACAGCCAGTTCATACATGTATGTTAATCATATGATGATTAACAATGATTTGCATGTGTGAATGAGGCAACTCAGATCAAACAGTACAGAGACCTTTCATATCACCTTACAATGCTTTGCAGTTGATTTAATTCACACATTCAGCTGCAAACACCTCATTTTGCATAATCAAGTGGTGACATGCTTTTATGAAGCAGCCTTGTTTTCTTGTATAGGTCATTCAAGCTTTCTATATCTGTTGTGTTCCTATAATAGAACTAAGCAACAGAGGAACATAAAAAATCCTTATTAGAGCAATATCACTGTTGGGAAAATTCAGACACTATTATCAGTACTACTAAAATATACAGGGTTTTAAGATCTCCAGGTCATTTGGTCAAGATTTAAAAAAAAATATAGAGTGAAAAACACGCTATTTCATCTGTAAGAAAAATATGTAACTAGATCAGTGGTTTTTTTAAAAAACACATTTGCTCTCAGGGCCCCTTCCCTTTTTTAAAAAATGTGGAGGGCCCAAAAGATCTTCTGTTTGTATGGACTTTATTTATTGATACTTACCTTATTAAAAATTCAAATTGATGCATTTGCAAAATATTTATTGAACCATGTAAAAATAACAACATTAAACCTATTAGACACTAACCAATGTTTTTTCATAACACTCACATATCTTTAATGAATAAAAATGAAGGTTGACATTGTTTTATACTTTTTGCAAATATCTTTAATAATTGGCAAATCATTTTGATTTTTTTATATCCCTGAGAGGGTCTTGGGGGATAGGATCACATTTTACAAAACACTGAGCTGGTGAGAATCGAACTGCTCGAAGTCAGCAGAATTAACCTGCAATGCTGCATTCTAACTACTGCACCACTACGGCTCTTATAAATAAAGGCGGGACACAAATAAATAAGAATTGTGTATTAAGAAGATGACAAACCTCATTGCTTTCTTAACATTTTGGAAGCTTTCTTGCATTGCTTTCTTACATTATGTCATTACTTTAGAACATTTAAAAAAAAATACATTTTAAACAAATGATTGCAGTTTGGTATAACTAAGCATGAAGTATACATATATATAATATAAAGATAGGATCATTTATGATGGTTAGAGTATAGTGGATACTGTATTGTGCATATGCAAACACATATACTGGTTCAGTTCATCCTTGAGGAGTCAGCCTCCTAAATGAAGTAACGTCCTATGCTTGATTGCAATCACAGGTTGCAGGTAGCTGAGACTGAAGTGAAAGAGCTTTGTAGTCTTCCTATTGTTAAGTTGTAGACTTGTTCTCTGTATGAGTGTACTGTGAAATCTTGAGATTGTCCAAAAGATTTGGCCCAGATTTCCTCATTTTGTTCTAGAAAAAGCATAAGAATATGCATAAGATCTGAGCCATAAAATCCAAAATCTAGATTGCAGCGAAGAGATACAGAAAATGCCACATCTCTGCTGTTATGTGGCTATCTAGATTTCTGCAGTTCAGGTACAGTGTTCGTAACAGAACAATCCATCTAATTAAGTTAAAGAGAGATATGTGCATTTGTCAACCAATTAAACTGAAGGCCATTTCCTGATAACACAAAGTAAACTGGCATTACACATGCAGTTACCAATCATCAACTTGCTGTTAAACTTATGAGGGAAATCTTTGAACTGACCAATCCTCAGCCTAGCAGGAAAAATGACTCAGTGGTAACTATCCTCTTAATAGACCACTGAGCAGCATTTGGCTATAGACAAGCAATTATTGCCTGTACCAACTAAAGCATTGTTGTAAATGCTTAAAACTACCATTTTATTTTTTTTTAGTTGATCTTCCTTCTCTGATGATTTTCCTTAGACACTGTCTTGGTCAATATTTGTAAGTCTTTCTTGATTCCTTGTGACTATAAGCTATTTTTGAGCCTTTTTTATTTACTGTCCAGATCGATCATTCTGTTACATTAAAAATACCTTATTCCTTGATAAAACCTGCAGGCATTAGAATGGAGCAGGGTTTTGGACCTGGAGCCTGACTAAATGACTCCGAAATGCAGGTCACAATGATAGGCTATTGTACTTTAGTAACCACAAAGGTTGTATCCATTAAAGTAATACCTGATTGATTCAAAAGGGTATTGGTTTAAGATGGTATAGAATACTAATATAGAACTTAGTAGTGTAATATTTTTACAGTGGTAAGGAAAGGAATAGCACAGAACTGGCCTTGCCCAGGGTTTGTCAAGATTCAATGGCACATTTGATTGTCTGCAACTTTTTTGGTACTTTGATAAATGGACTTGATTTATTTATTAATATGATTTATTTATGTTCTTCAGTAAAATTTTAATGATTGGCTTTTTAAAAAAAATGTTTTATCCAATTTGCAGTTTGCTGGTTACAGCTTAAGCTTTGGGGTTTTTGCATCTGGAGTATGTGATTTTGGGGCTACAATAACTCAATTGATGAACAAGAATTGTTGTTATTTTATCTATGCTTTAATACATTTGGGTTATAAAATCAAAATTCTAGGCAATAGCGTACAAGGATGTATGGCTTTAACTCTTTGTTAGCAGCCTAAAAATTAAGTCCTTTGTAGACCTTCTGTTTCTGGAACAAGTAATTATGAACCTTTTTTTTTTGCTGGCTTCCTCTGTTTCTCTTCTTTTAAACCCCTCACTCTTTTTATCAGCATCTTAACTGCATAAGCTATTCAATCTCATTTTTTTTAACATCACCTTTTACTTGAAATTTGGTAAATAATATATTACTCTATTTTATTGTTTTTCTGTCTTAAGATAGTTAGCATTAGCGTGCTAATCCACTTGCTAGGGGTGAACATACCTTTTGTCTACTGTCATGATTTCTTCCCCTTGCTCTTGATTTCTTGTGTGTGTGTGTTTTTAAAAAAACATATAATATTTTGAACTTGGCTGTTCCTCTAAGTTAATCATTTTTAATTGCTTGTAAATATGAGTATGTGTAGGTTTAACAATTCCTCATCATTTATGAGTTTGCATGGGTGAATTGAACTAATTAATTTCTATTTGTAAGTTAGAAATAACTATTTTTCCAAACAACAAAACTGACAGTGCCTGAATCTGCTATCTACACACCACACTTCAATTCACTTCCCCCCTCCACCTTGACTGTCGTTGTCTATGTCAGTGTGAGATTTCATACAAATGGCAACCAAAGATTTTACTGTCTAATCATCTTATTTTGTTTAGAGCTCATGTACAGCTAGTTGAAAGCTTTACCTTATCACAGAAGATGTTATTTCCTGATTTCAGATCTTGAGATTTTCACATGGTGCCAGTTCTAGGGTGGATATTTTTGCCGCTGGCACTGGAACCACCCTTGCACAATAAATAGAAGAGATAGTCAGGCTTTAACCAGGAAGGGTGGCAGTGCAAGAGTGAGAATAGCAGGATGTATGCCACAAAGAAATAACAGTGGAGGGGTAAAAAAGTTGCAAAGCAACTGCTGAGAAAGTCTGGCACCATTCAAAGATTTCAGTTTAGGTTAATAAATAATTTGACTCTGACTTCAGTGATTATTCTGACTAGATATGCAAATTTGCCTCTGAGGACAAGCTTCTTTGAGAAGAAAAATTCCACTGATATGTAAGAAATAATGCTAGGTATTGAGAGGCTGATGCAGTCATTATTGTACTCTTTCAGTGAAACATAGATGGATTTCTTTTGTGTAGGGTTGTTGCCAAGCAGCAGCAAAATGTCTGCATTCTAGTTCAACCCTGAATCCCAACTAAAGAATTGACCAATGTTGTATTTCTTAGAATTGAGTACATCATTAGAATCAGAATTAGCTCAAGACTAATGTGTCAATCCATCAAATTGCAGTCTGGCATTACCACATCAGAATGACCTATCTTTGATAATTTGAAATGCTCAGTGCCAAAATGCAAGCAAGATGAGCCACATGAACATTGAATGTGGCCTTAATTGGTATAAAATGACTTTAACGTATACATATGACTGTACTGCTGAAATATGATTCTTCTTCATAAGGTTGTTACACTCACTCAGTTATTTGATAACTATAAAAAGAAAAAAAAGCAGACAAGAAAAGCAGCCTGCCTCAACTGGGTTTTTTCTCCCTCTCTCAGTCCAACCCCTACAAGACCATTAATGCCAACTAATGCATGGGAAGGAATCGAGACTTGTTTTTGCTCATTTGTTTTTTAAAGCCATATTTCTTTAATAAAGAAAGTTTACAAAAGTTCATACTGCTAGTAAACCACCGTGGGAGGGTTGTTTCCCTGAAAGGTGAAAATAATAAATAATTTGTGATGATGATTGTGATTGGAGACAGTTTATTTTTCTTTATAAATTAGGCATTATTTTATAGAGTTGCAGGTAAGTCACTTTACATCCCTATTTCAAGGTTCTTGCTGCAGAACTCTTCTGCAAATTGTCTGTTAAGGTAACAAAGTAAAAGTTTTAAAAAGAAGGCAACACCACCACCCCACCCGTCACCCCCAAAAGCTGGATCTACATGGACCAGTAGTCCCACTTGGTACAGGCAGCTTCATGTGCTCTGTCTAGAAAGTAATTAGCTAAGTTCACACTTTACATTGAACTATAATGTATATTAGTTTTGGCTAAGCATGCTGTGTGATTCTTAAAATGTGTTTTAGAGCTTAGTTTGATGGACCCATGAATTTGCTGTTTAACTCTCAGTGTCCAGTTTGTAAAGTAAAAATTATTACGATGATACAGCATTTTTGTCAAAATGAAAAAATGATTGCTGATCATAGAAACCTTTTACATATCAAAGCTATACAAATGTCAACTATTTAATAACACGAAAAAAACCTGTTATGTTGCTGTCTTGAGTACTTTATTGCTTGGCTTGTTTTATTATCCACACAAGTGTCAAATTCTTTTTTAATCTTGTTAAGAAAAGTCTCAGCCTCAGCTACATCCTTTCCCTTTGTCTGGTACATTAGAAGACTTTGAGTTCTGCTCCCCCCCCCCCCCTTTCTGTGCAAGAAAAAGAAACATTAAAAAAAAGGCCTATTACAGGAAGACATTTTCCATGCACCAGGCCAATTGTCCCCATTCCCATTGTTTGCTGTTCTGAGCAATTCTTCCCCCTCCCGTCCCTTTTGTGATAACTACCTGATACAATTAGAATAGGGAATGGACCTATTGCTGGAACAAGCCTTGTAACAAGTATAACTGGCTGTATTTTTGTTCAGCAAGCCATGTAATAAAAATACAATGAGCCTCCTTTCAAACATACACCTATTAAAGCAGCAAGCCCATTTTAAGAGTAAACTTCCAGTGGTACAAATGTTAAGTACAATAGAAATCTGACCCACTGGAAGATTGAAACTTTCCTTTTGTGTGCTCTTTTAAAATGAATACATTTTCAGCTCACCACCAGCTGATTGTTCTTGATTCCCCCATTGTCTGGATGACAATGCAGTCCCCTTACATGGCTCCATACCAGTGAGCGAGCATGCAAGACCTGCAAACAAGAATATGGCTTTCTTTCCCCCTTGGCATAATGGGGTTATGCATTCAACAGGGTTTCTGAAGTAATAAGGACTGGGACGAAAGCACAAGCTTCTTTATGTTCAATTCATTTTCATCTCTGCTCATTGTATTTTTGCAGGACAGGGTGCCCTGAAGATCCTTTTTACATTTCTCTCATGCTGACCTTCTGCAAACCCTTTGAGTTGTTCTGTAAAACGAATGGTATGATAACTTGAGGACGGTGGCCTGAGGCTCTGCATGTACAATTTACTGCAGTGTGGAGCAGTCTGCCCTGCTAACATTTCTTGCATCTGGAAGAGAAAGGTGCATCTCCTAAAGCTCATTTTTATTCCCGTTGCATACAACATTGAGGTGTCAAAGCAACAAATACAGAACGCTTGCAAATGTTGCTAGGAATCCTTGTTAACAGACCCCTGCCTTGACATATAAAACCATTGAAATCTCTAGTAATGATGCCTCTGAGCTAGAGGTAGGAGTAAATATTCAAGGCAATGTGCTCAATTTAAACATTGGGATGTGGAGGTATCCTACTTTAGAGGAGAGAGCTCTAGTTAAAGGGATCCTTTATTTAAGCCAAATCATGTTAAAAATGAAGCAACCTTTAAAAAAAGAGGGCAGGGGTCATAAAGTTGTCCATCAGCAGTTAATGCCTAACAGGAAGAATATATAGGTGCACAAGTCTTTACCAATATGTTTTTATCGTTTCAATCAATTCCTGCAATTATATCTGAATATAGTTCCTTTTTCTCAGTGTCTCTGAGTTGATATTTGCCCTATCTGTTTAAATATCTCCGGGTATGATGAAAGAGTTTAACCTTTGTAAACTTGTATCAGTTATATCCTCCTTTCTTGGCAATCCATTTTCTGTATTTTTATTATATTTTGCTTATAATGTGAAATATATTTAGCCAGGCATTTGACTTACTAGATACCTGTAAATGCAATTTAAAATTGTTCTTTTTAGTCTAATAAAAAAAACCTCACTAGGATCCAACTAAAGTTCCCATGGTTGGTTGAAAATGCATGACAAATACTCTGCCATGCATATAAGACCAAGAAAAGATGATAATGCTCCTTGCTTTGACTTTTCTCAACTTGTCACTTTCCAGCTTTATTGGATTACAGTATAACTTCCACGAACCTCATTCTGTACAACCATAGCCTATGTTTTGGGAAGCACTGTGTTTTAAGGAAGCAATTCTATTCTGAAAGAACATGATGAACTAATGACTATTACCACTATTGACGAGGAGCAAAGGTTTCAAGATAGTCAAGATACTGTACTGGAAACCTATGTGCTATATGCACATAAACTTGATTGCTTCTCCTTTTGGACTGACCTCGTAGTTAACAGGTTCTCTCGCTTAGCTTTATAAATCTATAAATGTTCTATTTCCTTAAGTAACATGGTTCTGTGAGTAATCATATAGTTCACTTTTATTGATACTTCACTCCAAAACATTATATGCTGGAAGCAAAAACAACAACAACCCCAGACTGCAGTAAATCCTACGGCAAGAATTTGAGGTATCTTTCTCAAGGTTTTTTTTTTAAATAGCTAATTTAAGGCCACAACAGATTAACATGTTGAGTATGTATGGAATATATTTTGTCACAAAATTTCCTTATTAGTTCTCCTGAGGTGATTATGAAAATGAATGTTTAATCTTTCCTCCAGTGTTACCCATCAGTGAGATTGGCTAGATGACTGATTCCTGCATTGCTAGTGGTTCTTCAGATAGATGTGTTGCATCTACTCCTTTTTAGTAAAAATGGGTGCATGTGACATCCTCCCATTCCTTTCTGTTCTTACACAACATCCTTGTTTCCACCATGATGATAAATAGACTACTTTGCTTTTGTTCTTTTAACTTATCTAATCATTTTTCTTTATATATTTATGTCCTATTATGCATGTGGGGGTTCAGCCCCTGTGTAACTTGAAGTAAACTCCATTGTACACAGAAAGATGTATATATGGGAAGTGTGCATATGGACATAGATTAAAAGCAAGCAAAATGCTTCACAGAAAATACTGTAACTACATGTTCAATATTATTTAGCTGCGGAATCAACATGGAAGCCATATAGCAATTTCTTGTATTATTTGGCTGTTTGGATTTGGATGTGCTGTCTAAATCTTCTGGATACCCACCAATTAAAACAACAACACCCCACCCCAAAAAAAAAATATCCGCTGTCTGGAAGTGCCCTTGTTTTGCATCAAGAAAATCCATGCTTGTATCCTCTTAGCCATGTCTACTGAGCACAAGGTAAAACAATAGGGACAAATAAAGACCAAGATTCTCTCCTTTGACAGTATCATGCCACAGGCAGAAAGACCTATATTGTTATCATCCAGAGAGAGAAAGAGAGCAAGAGAGAGCTAAAGGCTATAGTAATCAGCTGGCATGTCTTATTGGATGTATGTTGGGGATGAGGGGGGGTGAGTTACTGTCACTTATCTGTGTGCCTCCCTAACACACGGATGCCTTTTGTCTTCATAAGATGAATCTGTTTGGTCAATGGTGGACTGCAACATGGATAGGGGCACACAGGACTGAAAATGGAAAAGCATAGGCTTCTAACCGGAATGGCTGCAGGAGCCAAAAAGCAAATGGCAAAGGAAACCCAATAGCCTGAAAAGCACAATGATTTGTTCATAGAAGGGCAGGGAACTGAGATAAAAAAGCCTGCTAAGATCAGAAACTCTGGCGTGCACAGTGCCTCATTGTTCAGCTGTCACACTTCCCTTTACTTTATTGCTTTTGTCCAACACCCTATTGTTCAACTTCCTTTTGTCCCCCATTCAGTGTGCTGGCTTTTCATTACCCAGCCAGCCCTGTTGTTTTCATTTCTTTTGTCTGAAGTTCCTGAGAGGAAGGTTTTATTTTCAGCAGTTTGATTAATTCACAGCTTGAGACAGGCTTTGTTTGTTATGTAATTACTGCCCTGTGCTTTTCCAGAACTCCAAGTGGCAATGATGGTGGCACTTGGCCAGTTATGATGGCTGCATTTGCCCCTAAACCTTTGTGCTTCTGCTGTTTTGTCTTTCTAGAACTAGAAAATTATTGTGTGGCTGCACAATAGTGCTTTGCTTCTGAGGGGTACAGAGCAAGTTTTTCTTGCTTTGGTGCAGGAAAAATATTGCATGTCTGTTGCTCTGCATAAAATATGTATGGGGTATTTAACTTTGCACCTGATTTAATAATTGACTCATCAAATTTTGTTTTTGTTTTTGGTAAATCAGTCAATATAATCTAAGGCAGGATTCCCCAATATTTTTGTATGTGCAGAACCATTTAGAAATCTAATAAATTGTCATGAACATGGCTGTCTTACGAAATTGGACTAGTCATAAGATGGCTGTTATGAAGATGTGGCTTGTTATAAAGGATAAATCTCTTTCCGGGACAAAGCAGAATCTGGAGTTGAGGTATAAATGGGAAACCACACATTTGAGGCTTTCTAAATGCACCCCAAAAGTTAAGTCTCTGGATAGTATCCTATATAAGAGCACAGACTACTTTGTTATAAACTTCCCTAATGGAAGGCTGTCTTATGTTCTTTGAAATTGTAATTATTTCAACATTTGCAGGAAGTGTGGTGTGAGAGCTTGCATAGATTACTGTTGAATGTATTGGACTAGGACTGGGGAAACCCAGATTTAAATGGACCCTCAGCCATGAAAGTTCACTGGATGATCCTGGGGCAGTCATTCTTTCTGATCCCAAATTACTAATTTCTTGTGCTTTGTAGGGAAGTGAGAGGAATGCTGGAGGTAAGACAGAAGATAGATTTAATTAGTAAGGAGATGTATAGTTTAGCATATTCATGCTCTGTGCAAATTGGAGTCCTGTTCTGTTGATGAACAACAGGTATCTAAAAAGGTTCAGTGGAAGTAACAGCCATCTGATTATTTCTGAGCCTACCCGAAACCTTGTTATGCTTGGTTTCACATTTGGAACACTGGTCTTTCTTTAAATCGAGTGAAGTTTATGGCCCTTCTTTTGCTTTTGTTTCCCTTGTCATCCAGGATGTCCATGAGGAGCCTTGTCTCTCCTCAGCTGGAGCTTAATGGAGCTGGGAATATGGTGAACTGCACTGTTAAAACAGAAGAAAAGAACGAGAGCCACTACAAGTTGACTGAGGGGGAGGCTCCTTGCACATCACCTGGCTCCAACAGCCCCATTAAATCACCCTTGCCACTGGGTGACTTTGTTGATCCCCTAATTCTCCCACAGGTGGGCCACCTTCTCTCAGGCACGTGTACATGAAGCATACCTTGTCACTCCCAAGGGACACCGTCACTTTTAACTTAGGGAAGTGAAGCACTTTGAAGCAGAGAGAGAGAGGCAGAGAGAGAGAGAGGCAGAGAGAGACAGAGAGACAGAGAGAGAGAGAGAGGGAGACAGAGAGAGAGAGAAAGAGAGAGAGAGAGAGAGATGGGGGAATATATGAAAGAGAGAGAGAGACAGAGACAGAGACAGAGAGAGAGGCAGAGAGACAGAGAGAGAGGCAGAGAGAGAGAAAGAGAGAGAGAGAGAGGCAGAGAGAGAGAGAGAGAGAGAGAGTTCAGGCAACATCCGTATCATCAAATCTATGGGAAATAATGGGATATCAGTCGATCAATTAATCAATCATTTCTCATTAAAACCAGCAGTGCGCAAAAGGAGTTTTGTTTTTCTTTTGTTTTTTTGAAAAAATAATATCCTTTACGGACAGTCCTCGA
>JANHFL010005724.1:181131-203733 GCA_032468155.1 Oxyrhabdium leporinum | reverse complement strand
GAAGGAAGGAAGGAAGGAAGGAAGGAAGGAAGGAAGGAAGGAAGGAAGGAAGGAAGATTATAATGAGAGTGAGGGAGGATCTGAGGGAAGTCCTGCCTTAGCACTTGGCCACCACAGGTATCCTCGACATGAGTGAGGTTGAGCTGGCCATGCCCACCCTGGCCACACCCATCCCAACCACACCTCTCCCCCCCCCCCAGGTCAAACACAACTCTGATGCAGCCCTCAATGTGAGCTTGACACCCCTGTTGTAAAGCGAATCTGGCTTCACCATTGACTTTGCTTATCAGAAGTTCTCAAAAGGTGATGACATGACTGCAGGACACTGCAACTATCATAACTATGAGCCAGTTGCCAAGTGGAATTTTGATCACATAACCATGGGGATGCAGCAGTGGTTGTTCAGTGTGAAAAACAGTCATAAGTCACTTTTTTCGGTATTGTTATAACTTTGAACAGTCACTAATGAGTGATTGTAATTCGAAAACTATCTGTAGTAACTGTTAATGTTGCTTACCTTGGAAAGATGCAGAAAACACTGTATTTTCAGGATCATAGCAATTTGGATTCTTCACCTGGAAAAGAACAGATGGACGAGTCATCTCTTCAGAGACTGGATGAGTCTCTACTAACATGTGAAGGAGATGGTAATGACATTTTTTCTTTTTCTCACAAATTTCACCAATGTTGAATTTTGAAGAGAAAATCTAAGCAAGCTTCCTTTAATAAATGAAATCTGTAGTTGACTAGCTGAATTAGGATTTTTTTTAATGGTGCCAAAACCTTGTGAGATAGGTAATCAGCTTTTGTATACAGCAGATGTGACAAATCTACTCTGCATGACCCCCATTTGCAATTTCCAGAATTCACAAACTCCCATAGGTCTGGTCAGTTTAATGAACTGTTCTTTGGTCCTTTTTTGGCAGGCTCACGACATTTCCCTGAATCCAGGAACAACAACCACATAAAGCGCCCCATGAATGCTTTTATGGTGTGGGCCAAGGATGAAAGACGTAAAATTTTGCAAGCTTTCCCAGACATGCACAATTCAAGCATCAGTAAAATTCTAGGTAAAAAAGGATGTGTAAATTGGTATCTATCGGTTCTTTTTTTCTGATATCTTTTGATATTTCTGTGAAACATATTGCCCTTTGGGCAAGTAATTATTGGTAATTTCCAACCGTTTAATACTGGGTGGTGTGCTTTAGTTGAGGGACCAAGCCCAGCTGTCTTTCTTTGTCTATCATGATAGCCTGTTCCTTCAGATTTTACACCTGCACCTGCAAAACAGATACTGAATGTAGATTTTAAAAAAATTAAGCTCACATCAAAGAGAAAGCCAAGACTAACCATTTCTCAGGGTGCTATTTATACAGTTGTGGTTATGGACCTTTTTTAATGATATGAATCTCAGACTAAAGAGCAAGCTAGACAAGGTCTTAGTCACAAAGTTAAATTCATTGTTTGCCCCAGAATTCAAATAGCAACTTAAGCAGAGCCTCTTTGCTCAGTAGGGAGGCTTTTTTTTCCCTATCAGAATGAGCTGCAAACCCATTCTGTAGCTTGTTGTTTAGAGTTTTTGTTATTCATTAGGGGAAAAAGGAAAAAAAAACCTTCCTGTCTAGGAATGGGATGTCAAGCTTAGATTCTTTGCTCTGGGCTAGTAGGAAGTTCTTCATTAATATCGGTTCAAGGAGCTAGTGTATGAAAACATGGAATTTACAATAATTTTTTAAATAGAGAATAGTCTTTCCCCTAATCACTATGCCTAGTTCTGAAATGCACAATTTTGCAACAGTGGTTATTGTTACCTCAGGGTTTGCTCATAACTGGAGGTATAAATTTGGTTGAATCTACAAACATACCTTATAATTTTCCCTAAACTTCAGAATTATCTTCAGAATTTATGATAACTAGGAAGAAAGGATGATTTGTTGCAAAATAGGCCTATGTGATAAAGACATAAGATGGATCTAAGGCCACAAAGAAGATGGAAATTAAATGAAAGAGCAGTTAAATTCAGAGATCATACTAAACCAAACTTTGTTGAATGTGCCAAAATGAGCCTGTTCACAAATAACATTAAATATACTTTGAAATTGTAACTATCCATTCAACTACGCATCACCTAATTTTAATTTGGTTATGTACGTTTGTAATAAAGTATGGTTAGGCAGGGCCAAAGCAATTCAAGTTACTTTATGAGTGATTGCCTTGTAGTTATCCCCTTAGCAGCCTTATCAAGTGCAGTCCAAAACAGCAGCAGCAACAGCCACAATTAAATAACTTGCCAAATATGATACAGTATTTGCACCACAAATATATGATCATGTTTTGCAAGCAAATGAAATGTATCAGGTTTTACAACTATGGCACCTGTAGACTAGTTCAGAAGGCACTACTGTTATTGTTGCTATTATTTATCAAATTTACAACTGCCCATCTCCCTCATAGGGGAACTCTAGGCAGTATACAAGTAAAAAATTAAAACATAAAAGCTGTATATAAAATTTAAATAAGAAATAAGATAGTTAAAATTCAACATTAAAAGTTAATTAAAAGGCAGAAGGAGGGCCTTCAGGGTACTACCAGCCCCATGGCTGCATGCTCTTCCATGACCCCAAGTGAGACAGCAGAGCCATTTCTGAAAGACCAGGAGAATGGGGACCTGCCTCACCTTTTGAGGCAGGAATGTTCCAAAGGGTGGGAGAAATGATTATTATGATAATTATTGATAATTGGTATTATCAACATCATCAGATCACATAACCTGTGTCAGAGCAGGCTAATAAGCCAATAAGCTCTTTTGGGCAATAAATGATCTACATATTTATAGTTGAATAGTCAGTAAAGAAGGGAACACATCCTTGTTCATGCATAAAATAACCTCTACTAAATAATATTCCCAACAGAAGAATGAATTCAAATCCTATAATATTCCCAACAGAAGAATGAATTCAAATCCTATCTCACAGGGCAATATTAGTATATGTACTGTTATTCCATGAAACTGTAATATGTTGTCAGATTGAGCAAGGGGAATAATATTCAGAGATGGCAGTTGTAATACACACAAGTCTCTGAAGATATTGATTTTGAGAATAAACCAGAACTCTGCATTAAAATATGCTTTGAAAAGTATTTCAGTAAGTATATTTTGAATAGTTAATCCAAACCAGGCTAGTGAACACATTTGGAATTTTAAGAGCATGTTGCAAGAACCTTCACAAAATAGTGGAACCAAAGAGATTCTCCCCTCCCCCACTTTTCTGTCATCGGGGACACAGCTAATAGCAGATTTCCCAGGCTTCCCAAAATTACTTCCAAGATCACCACCAGCTAACTCATTTTACCCTTTTTTAGGCAAGTGGTCACATTTCCAAGTAATATGCTAACATTGAGCTAGTTAGCATTTTTTATTTTCTAGAAGATTGGGCCCTGGAATACTCATGAAAAAAAATACTTAGGGCCTAAAATTGTGTTTTGCAGCATGGCAGCTTCTAATTGATTAACTGGATTTTTTTAAAAAAGCAAATTTTAAAAGCAAAATCAGGATGGCAAAGATTGCTTTTAAAGTAGTATGTTGGATTAAAACAGTATGAAGTAAAACGTGTTTAACCTAACCGCATCATAAACTGAAGATAGTTAACAGTTCTTCTCAATGCTGCTCTTCAGTTTTCAGCAGGAAAAGAACAAAGACATAATCTTTAAGCACAGTATTTTACAAGATGCTCAGAAGCAAGTTTCATTCATTCATTCATTCAGTGGGGCTTTCTGCCTAGTTTTAGGACTACCCCCTTAAAAAGTCTAGGTGATACCAACCTCCTTGCTTTTTTATATTCTTCCATGTTCCTTGTGTGATACAGGTAGAAGGTAATAATTTAATACTTATTACAGCTTTACATTCTGCCATTGCTAAATAAAAATAATCCTCCCTTGTGGTAGGGGTTTGTCACTCAGAGTTCCTCTTCTTACCACATAAGCTAATATTTAACTGTAGTGCCTGAGAGTCAGCATAGACTGGTTAGTTATTTAGAGAGATTGGTGCGGTTTCTGAAGAACATATCCATGCTACTAGGAATGGACTTGTAATGTTTCAGTAGACGTTTGTGGGTTACACCATGTGTCCTTAATTAGAACTTGGGTATTGAGGTTAAAATAAACTTTCAGATACTACAATTTTGGGATCTGATCTGGTGCTTCCTATGCACCTCATCAGCGTAAACCATTGAAAAGTTTTAAGTATTACAATAACCACAATGATGGATTCATAATTAGAAGCTTATACATTTGTTTCTTCAGGGGAATGTATTTTGAGCAGTAGGAAATTGTATCTCAATAGCAAATGTCTTGGTGGTTTTACCTGTTTCTCAGGCACAATTAGATGAATTTGTTTTGTGTTTGTATTTCTAATATATGATGAATATAACATTGTTGTACTCTGAAGATAAAGAAAAATAAGATGATAGAATGCACTGAGCCAGTAAGTACAGCTAATCCTCAACTTATAACTGTAATTGAGCTCAGAATTATGGTTGTAAATGGTGCCAGTTATTAAGCAGGACATCCTATGACTGACTTTTTAAAATGATTTTTTGTAGTGATCATTAGCAAATGCCATGGTCCTTAAGCGAAACTGTTATTCAGAATGGGTTTTTCCCCCCAGAAACCGGAAATAAATACCAGTTTCTAGCACAAAAAATAATAATAAAAGGTCATGTGACCACAGGATACTACAAAAAGCTAAAAATGGGTTGCTGAGTACCCCCCTCCCAAAATACAATCACATGACCAGGGGGGGAGAGAGCTCGAGAGCCTCATATCCAGGTTGCAAGTATCTTTTTTGTCCATCGTAACTTGGGGATCTTTCCCCCCCTCCCTTTCATTTTAATTACCAAGGCAAAGTTTGTTTTTCAAGGGGAACATTCAGAAATGCTGCCTTCACCTGGCAGAAAATGATATGATCCACTCTGTCTTTTTGACTTCTCCATTTTTAGACACTTTGATGTCTAAAAGTAAAAAAAAATAGGAACACAGGTTGTTTTGCTTCTGAGTTTATTTGTTTTATTTTGTTTTTTAGAAAAACAAACCAAACTGGACGTAAGTAAATGCATATAATAGGAAAGTACAAAGGGAAAACAATAATAACAACATAGGGAAAAATACATATGGCTGAATCCTGTCTTGAATTTTTCATTTTGGAAGTTTATATAAAATTATGATTATTTTGTATAAGCTCAGTATTATTTGAATTATGTTGACTCTGAAATATGATAAAGTAATTTTACCAGCAATGCTAATGCCTACCTTTTCCTATGCGAAATCCTAGGATTTTCTTTGACCTAGAAAATTAGTTTACGCTTAACTTTTTCTCAAGTTCCATCAACTATAGACTTCTTAGACTTTGTTCCCCACATTAACTGCTTGGATGAAACCTTCTTCATCTCTCCAGCCTCAATTCTTCACAAACTCTCTGGTGGGCATGACAGTAAAGGTCGCACAACCCAGGGAATTCCTGTCACACAGAAGGCCAGCCTATTTTAGCTGTTCCACCTGTTCCTCATACTTTGGGCTTGAAAGAATTCAACGAGCCCTGTCGGAAGGTGATAGAAAAGGTCAGCGGGACAGAAGAGTTTTAGTTAGCAATAGATGGCGGCCATGGTTTTGGAGCTTCCCATTTATAAGAGAGAAGTGCTAAGAAAAAGAGCTGTACTTCCCTGCCTTTTACTTTACCATTTACCTGATGTCAGCACAAATCGGTCAATACAATATTTTTAAAATGTGAAAGGTCTCATTAAATAAATGGATTCTCTTGCAGTTTGACAATAGTGCCTCTTCAGAAATTACACTTTTTTTCACATGATATAGTAATAATATGCCTTTATGTTGATGTACAGTTAAATGCTGATTAATTATGTACACAGGTTAATATACCTGTGCTTCAGGGGCTAAGCAAGAATTCTTCCCTCTCTTATGGCTTTCTGGAAAATAGTTAGAACCTGGCTTTTCTAGAAGGCCATTGGTAATCAAGCATCTAGAGCAGTGCTTTTCAAAACTTGGCAACTTTAAGATGTGTGGAGTTCAACACCATTCTTCATACTGGCTGAGGAATTCTGGAGTTGAAATCCACACAAAGTTGCCAACTTTGAGACACGTTGAGCTAGAGGAAAATTCATGCCATTATTTTTCGTTCTTCTTTACAGCTTATTTTTTACTGCATTATTTTTGTTTTGTTTTTTGTTTTAATTTTGCATACCACCTAGGTCTTCATAGTGAAGTGGTTCTAAAAAATCAATTTTATTCCTAAATAAACAGGATTCATCTGGATAAATCTGTGATCCTTGCCTCCATTTCCATGAATTACACTTTGTGAGAAAACTATTCTGCCTTCTGAGAAAGAAAGGAAATTGACATTTTATTTTGATATTTGTTTTCATTTTGAAACTGAGTAATACCCAGTCTAATTTTTGTCAAACTGAGGATCACATACAGGTAGTGACCATCTGAAGTTGCAACAGCACTGAAAAAAAGTAACTTATGATTGTTTTTTACACTTATGACTGCTGTAGCATCCGCGTGGTCATGTGATCAAAATTCAGATGCTTGGCAACTGACATGTAATTATGACTGTTGCAGTGTCCAGGTGCCATGTGATCACCTTTTATAACCTTCTGATAAGCAAAGTCAATGGGGAGACCAGATTCATTGAACAACTGTGTTACTAACTTAACAATTGCAATGATTCTCTTAACAACTGTGGCAAGAAAGGTCATAAAATGGGGCAAAACTCACTTAAAAACTGTCTTGCTTAGCAACCGAAATGTTGGGCTCAATTGTAGTTGTAATTTGAGGGCTACATGTATCTTGTACCTTGTAATCCACCAGACCCAGAACATCCTATATTAAAACTATATAGTATGGCTTGCTTAATATCTCAGTTTACATTTCTAGATAGGCAACACAGCGAGATGTTTTCTTGAGCTCCTAGTTCCTATGTGATACGATCGTCCAGATATTCTTGCTAGTGTAGAATTCCCCTATGTTCTTAGACATAAAGCAGTCTGTTTTTTTGTTTTTTTTTGGCCTGAATTTTTTTTGCCTGAATGGTAATAAAAGATAAATGGAGCTGTGTGATGACCTTTAGAACTGTATCTGGTTAAAGAAGCAGTTTACATTAACTCTTCATATAATTTATCTTTCAAAGGGACTGAGCTGTTGCTTATAACACCAACCCTCAGGACCCCTCTGATTACAAAAATTAGCAAAACCAAAAGGAAAAATGTACTTGTCTCAAAGTAGGCTGAGTATTTCAGAAACAAAGGCGGAAAATAATTCCCCAAACTTTGAAAACTTAGAAAGTCCTGATAATGTTCATAGCCAATTTGCTTCTCCATCCGCTCACTGCAATTCAAAGAAAAAGAAATTGTTGCTGTTGTTGTTTGGTTTCTGGTTATCCCTGTTTTATGTATCAAACTCTGTTTTTAAAGGTGCCATATTTGTTTTGCATTGGCTATTTCAGGGGAATTATTGTAGACATGGAGGTGTTTTTCACCTTAATCTACAGTGGTCAATTTTTGTATGTCCCGGTTCTTTCTTCCTTCTAAGTCCATTTGTTAGGAAGCAGTATTCTGGTGTAGCATAAGACTGAGAAGAACCATACAGAAGAGGAAGAATGAAAAGGGTGAATGAAATCATCCTTTCATTGCTCTTTGGTTTTACAGGATCCCGATGGAAATCCATGTCCAATCAGGAGAAGCAGCCTTATTATGAAGAGCAAGCACGGCTCAGCCGCCAGCATCTAGAGAAGTATCCAAATTACAAGTACAAGCCCCGCCCCAAACGCACCTGCATTGTGGAAGGGAAGCGGCTTCGTGTTGGCGAGTACAAGGCACTGATGAGGAATCGGCGCCAGGACGCCAGGCAGGGCTACCTGATTGCGTGAGGCTTCCTGTCCCTTTTCTCTGTTCCTGCTGAGCACAGCTTTCTGAGCCAGCAGGTTCCTATGTCTGAAATTCACCTCTTTCAAGGGAACCACACAGATAATCTTTTGCAAGGCAGCAATAGTTTAATAAGGTTCAGGTTCCTGATTCATCATTAATTGTAACCTGCACAGTCTTCCTGCGCTTATTTGCCCTGACCTTACAAAGAGCTAACCCAATTTATGGTCTTCCTGTGTCTTGTAGCCTTGCCGAAGGGATCAAAGACACGATTAAATATTTTGCTGGATCATATAAAAGCATGATTACCATTTAGGTGAAATCAGGTAGCTCTGAAAGCTTAGATGAAGAAGGAAGGAAATGTCCAGCAATGTTTGCTTGTAGAAGGTTCCTGGAAGACAGTTGATCTGATCTCATTCCAGGGAGACCAGTATTGTACAAACACGTGACCAGTGCATTGTTGTTTCTTAGGAGTAAGGAACTGGTGGCCCACAAGATACTACTGAACTCCAGTTACAAGTAGCCTCAGTTCATGACCAGTAATTAGGAATGTTTAGTTCATTAGTAAAAGATCACAGCTTCTCTATTCTTGCTTATCTGTTTCCATGCTGGGAAGTGCAGTAATAACGTTATGAATGCAGAGCTGGAGGTGGGGGTGGGGGAGGAACAGAATGTAAGGTGGCATAATTTTTATGATATATTATAATATCTTTCCTAGGCCCCAAAGCAGCCAGATGCCACCTTCCTCTTCGGATCTCATGTACCAGCGATCAGTTGGGATTCAGCTAGCTCCACCACTGATGGATCACTACTTGTCCCATGGCATGGAACCAAACATGCCAGTCATAGTGAACACATGTAGTCTGAAGCCAGAGGAAGGGGATGGGGCAGAAGACAGTCATTCAATGCCTGATGGGGAGATGTACCACTACAGTGAAGATGAGGATTCTGAGGGCGAGGAGAAGAGTGATGGCGAGCTAGTGGTTCTTACGGACTAATGTCACAAGAAGCAAGTATGGAAAATATGGACAAGCCTTTGTCCTCTTTCTAACCTGGAACAATTAATGGCATTGGAAGAAACAAGGGGGAGTGAGCTCGTTAAAGCGGAAACAGACATGGAGCAGAGGAACAATTCTTTATGCCACCATCTGTGATATTGGTAGAGTTTATTTCCCACCCATTTATCTTCTGTGGCAAGGGAGGAATTTTGTCTTTGACCTGCTGAATTTACCCCAAGGAAATTGAATATGAATTGACTATGAATCTTGTAACAAATCTGGTATTTTTTCCTACTAAGGTCAGAATTCCTGCTAAGGATATCCCAAATCTTCACTGAAGTTAAGGGAACAAAGGTATTACGGAGTCATGAGAATTGAAATATCGAGCAGATGATTTCAGAATCTATAATCTTTGAACCCATCTTCCTAGCAGCTCAGTATTAAGTGTTATGTTCGCAGAAATTTCCTCCTTCCAATCGCAACTGCGTCTATCTTTTGGGTAGCGTTCAGTTGTGTTGGAATTAGGGGCAAATGCTCTGTGGCTGGGTAGCAATTATGTTTCTTGTTCATTTCCTCTACTTTTCTCCTTTCCCCATAAAGCTGATGCAAAAGCTTACTTTACCAAAAGCCAACAGAGACCTCACCTGTTTACAATCTGGCCAGCTGCATCAGTTTTTATTAGCCACCCAATCACTAGCATTCAACCAACATTTGGGGAGCCTTTTCACTTTCCTGAAATGAAACATCTGGGTGGAACACTTCATTCCGGATTTCAACTAGTTCTGCCTTTTCCTCCACTCCAACTTCACTTTGTCCTGTGTTTGTTTTGTTCAATTCCCACTGGCCCTGCCAATAAATTCCCATGGAGTCATTTTTAGCTCTGGACTTGAATGAATAACAACTGAGGTCTCGAAGGGCCCTCTTTACCCTTGGCAGCCTTGGCCCAGCTTATAAATTAAGCCATGGCCTGTTTCCCTCCTACCCTCGTTTGCTGCCAACGCTTAGTACGCACAGGAGAAGAGGACACAAAACTGCAACAATAGAAAGCTGACTTGATGTTTAAGGGATAAAATGTGAAGTTTCTGAGGCAATTTTTCCAAAATTGTTTTCCTACGAGGGCAATAGCCCACCCACTAGAACGCCAAAGGTGCATAATGGGAATTATAATCCAATATATAGGCACCATGTGAAGGGCACCTTCTTGGAAAAACTATTCTGAAGCATCTTCTGTGAAGGAATAGGAATTCTTTTAAATAGATACTTTTATTGAATCAGTCTAATGATGCTGTAATACAGGGTAGCAAACCTGTGTTCCTCTAGTTGTTCTGAGTTACAGTTCATGAGGAAGAAGATGTTATAATTCAGCAACTTTCACGGGGTTTGTCCACTTTCATCATTCTGGTTTATTGAGCCTCTGGTAGGCTTCAGTATATTTGTAAATTCATGTTTTTCCTACGTTGAACTCAACACTCATAGTTTGCAGTATAAGTACTTGTTTGCTTATCATGCTCAAATCATCCAAGTTGAGTGTATAATGTATTTGAATGGCTTCTTTCATCTCCTTCTTACTCTTTATCCTTTAGTGGCATTAGTGAAAGCAGCAGTCTTGCCCTGGTTTAAATTAGCTAAGTGTTCTTGGTTAATGATACACCAGTGGCTGGCTTCAGTATATGGAAAGAACAGTGATGAGAGAGGCACAGAGGATGTACAGGGAGACATGCACAGCTATGTCTCCGATGTATGAATTATGTACATTTGCATACATTTTTTAGATATTTTGCCCCTGTCCCTTTTAGATAGTCCTTTATATATTTTTGTACACTTCCATTGGATTTAAATCTCAGCATGGGAATCTTTTATTTTCTAATTTCAGAAATTGTAACATCACTGATAAACTAAATTGGGAGTTCTTAAAGTAAACATGTTATTCTTCATTTTTTGACAAGGTCTCCTTTTTATGTTAGGGTAACCAAGTTGTTAATATAACACACTGATCTTCATAATTTGAGAGCAGATATGAGATCATGGAAGAAATTTAACATTGCCCACATTGTATCATGCCCATTGCAAGATGAAGCATAACAGTATGTGCATATGCAGAGATGGTAAATGACAAGCCCATTTATCATTTGAAAAGTAAGGATTGATAACACCATACACACTGTTTGGATTCACCCTTAGTCTAATATTACAAAAAGCCCACTAGCATTTTTTTGTACTCTAGTACAAGTAGATATGGCAAAAGATCACTATTTTTTTTGCATTATTGATAACTAGGAAGTGATTGAGATACATATCTTACATTTTACAGAGGATTTATGCACCCATTTCATTCCTTACAAACCCCTGAATATTGGTTTTTGATCTCACCATCTTTAGGAGTGTGGTCCTTCACATGTCTGCCAAAACATAATGCAAATCTGATGTTGCCAGAAGTTTCATGCTGAGCATGCAAAGCATGATTTTTCTTGCAATAGAACAGGTGTCACTTTAAATTTGAACTTAGTCTGTTTAGTGTCATAGTAGAGTTTAGTGTCACTGTAAGACACTGCACCTGAGGTGTATCTGGATAGAATCTGGAGCTCTATTTTTGTTTGAGAAACAAAACTTGTCTGGCATTCTTTCATGACAGCTTTTATCATTTTGTCACATTATGTATGACCTATGTCCCTAAGTAGCTTAAATAAGTCAAAACGACTTGCACCTGTCCAATTTATTTTCCTTTATTCTAACTTTGAAAAGAGGAAAATGCAAATATCTCTTCTGAGAGGAAGTGGATCACTTAGTTCATGTGTAATATGCAACATGAGAATGGGTTACACCTGCTTTTTTTTTTTTTATCCCGGTGCCCTCTAGATGTGTTAGATTACAATTCCCATCACTTCCAACATCTTAATGGGCATTTTGGGCAAGCGTCATGGAGTTATAGTCTAGCATCTGGAGAGCATCAAGATAGATGAATGGCTTTGATCTATATTGTTTCCCATTCCTTCAGTTTTTCATAATCCTATTCCTTTCCACTGTGCTCTAGCAACTGGCTGCTGCTTTATTTTTGTTTTGTTTTAAAAAGTCTGTACATATAGATAGAGCTTTATTTTGTTAATAAGACTAGTAACTTAACCTGTATATTTCAACACTCTTGTTTATAAAGGGTTTTCTTTTTCTTGGTACAATAAAGATGTTTTGGAACAGAGATGTGTGCTAATTCTAGTTTTGTAAAATTCACTTTGCCGCCTAACCCATTGTGCCCGTTCCTTTTAACAACATTTAAGGGCTATGGAGACGTGATGATTAGTCTTTAAAATAGAGAAGATACATGATGCTAGACTTCCCCTGAATTATCTGCAAACATTGATGCAGTCATTATGCAGGTTTACTTGGAAAAAACTCTCAGGAAGTTCAATAAGATTTACTCCCGGGTAGGCTTGTGTAGGACTGAAGCTTAACATCAGTCTTCCACGTGTTTATGAGGTAGTAAATTCCACTGTTCTTAAAGGGGCTTATTTCCTTGAAAGTACATAGTATAGTCTTTTACAAATGATAATGCCATTAATGTTTACCATTCCGTCCATCTGCATGATGATGCTATATCATGCTTGTTCATACTAATGCGTTTAACATTTTCAAAATCTCAAGTCTATTATCTTTGGGATGAAAAATACATTTCTGAAATCTTTTCAACAAGGTATCTCATTCTCAGATTAAATCTTTAGAGAGGAGGAGACAACGCATACATTTTGTGAGTATTAAAATAGTTGTTTAAACAAATGGTCTTTTAGAAAGCTATTTAAGATTAATTTCAGTTGAGATTAAAAAATAACAGATTGGAGTGCTTCATCTTGTCCTCCTGACGTTCAAGATTCCTTGTTCCAAGCTACTTCAAATGAGAGAGGTGCATCTCACAGGATCTACAATATTTTCTTTGCTATAGCAGACAACTCAGGCCCTCTTTCTTTGCTTTGCCAGTCAGATACTGCAATCCATCAATGTAAGATAAGAGTTGCTGCAACAGTCATAAGCCTCAGCAACCTCACGGTATGTATGTTGGCAGTCGTTCAAAAACTAACGAGAGATAGTTGGCTGTGTCATCTTGATCATTAGTGCTTTCGGAATGAGACTGTCTCTGCTGTGAAGCACTATGCAGTACGGATCCATGGACTTATTTTCTGGCTGCTTTGAAAGATAGCAATTGCCTGACAGAAATGACCTTGAGCAGGTGAATGATACTGGAAAATCTCTTGAGGGAAACAGGGATCTGTCTTGAACATTGGCCCAGACATGTAGTATGATTGTATCCCAGGTATTAGGTTAGTAGCGGCTACTTCTTTCTACCTCTTCCAAATCGAGCCAGTTAAACATGACAAGAAGTAATACTCCAGTTAAACGTGACAAGAAGTAATACTACTTGTGTAAAATAAGTATTGGAGTAGAAGACAGCAAGGATAGAGAATCTGGAATCCTTTCGTTGCTGCTGAAGCACAGCTCCCAGCCTAATTCAGCTACTGATTTAAACAAATGAACTAACAAAGGACAATAAGCTGCATAATATGAATAGTTGATTATTCAGAAAGAAAACATCTTCCCTCCAGTTTTTAATTTTAACATTGGCTTTATAGATAAAAAGAGACATTTGGTGTTTAAAAGGTTCCTTTTTGTCATTCAAGAAACAAAGTCCACCGATTTGACGTGTACCTGTAGGAACACACAGTTCATTCAGTATTGTCAGCAACTATCATAATACAGAAAAAAAATCTTGTATTGTTTATGTACATGAAACTGAGTACATGAAAATTGCTAATAAGAAAATTAGTGGTGCCACATACAAAGAGATGTGCTGGCATCTGCACATATTTTTTTAAAAAAAATAGCAAGTCACTGTGAGGTAACCAACTAAGAGATGTAGACTAATCCTTGAAAGTTTAGCCTAACCAGTTCATTGCTTGGTGGCTGTGTATGAACTGGGAAAGCTCTGCCCATATTAAAGATACCTTTGTTGGCTTTTACCCTGTTACCTCAATTTGCTCAACTGCTTTGCTCTCGAGACAAACAAGCACCACAGAAAGCAATGGTTCTGAAAAGCCCTAAAGCTTCAAAGCAGTCATATATTTCAAACAGTAACTACATCACACAACTATGCAATTAGATTTCTTTTTCAAGTACACAACACTACATACACAATATCACTCACACTGCAATCTTGTTTGTGTTCAGATAACTATTCAGGCCATGAAATCAATTTTTCATGGTACAAAAATCACGCTGTAAAACTCTTCATAAATTGCTTGATTCTGACTATATGAGGACAAGTAGAGAGATACATCCACACACATCAATATGGTGTGTTGTGATGTTTGTGATGCCTCTGAGATAAGGCCAATGACTCTCTGTCTTCAGGTTTTTTTAACAGTTTGCTGGTATGCTGTGATTGTTTTAAGAGCACAATTAACTACAGAGATGTCTATTTCATACTGATATATCCATATACTTTAATCTTGAGGGGGGAAATGTGGTTTACTGTTTTTAGGTAGATCTAAATTCCCTCAGCAGCTTTCACCTCACTATGACATCACATAATGAAAGAGACTGCATATTAATGTGTCAACACTGAGAGCATGACAATGCAGTACAATTGTGAATTCCTCTGAAGTAAAGAGGAAGGTTGAAATATCCTTGCTGTATACGTTCACTTATTTCCTAAAACATCCTATTATGTTATTCTCCCTAGGGGACAGCATGCACATTATATGATCTTGTGAAGATTAGCTTGCTAAAAATGCTCTGAGCAACTCAATATTTAAAAAACATTTTAGCTTCCACATGAATATCCAGCATGCACTAGCTTGGAAAAATGCTAATCCTATTGCTTTTACTTAACAGGCTATACAAAGTGCAACATAGATCCTGACAGCAGGTTCCATCTTGGTCTGATGGGTGAAGGTGTCAAAGACAGCTTACGCCTCCTACTTGCTCAGAAGATGGGTATTATATAATTTATGACACTGCTCCATGGGGATTTGGTACTGTTTATGCTGCTGCAGCAATCCACTCTGGCTCCAATTTCTACATAGTATATTATTTCTGAAAAAGGGCAGATTCGTTACCTAGAAATTCAAATAAAAACATTTCCATTTTGTGGTCAGGGTTAAATGGGAAAATTCTTTGCCCACTGTTAAACCAATTCCATGGTGCTCCACTTCCACCACCTCTCTTGCTTGTGAAAGCATCATAACACATGTAGAAACTTTTCATCTGCTTTTTTCCTCCTCAAGAACAAAGACAGTAAAGTAAAAGCTAGAAGCAGACTGAAGAGATGTTGCCTCAAGATACAATTTCTGTGCTCCCTTCTTGATTGGATGGAGGGAAGAGAGATTGGTCTGGCCATTCCTACAAGGACTGTAATCAGGACAATAGTGAACCATTTTGAGATTGTTTGGCTTAAAAGTTGGTTTTCAACATTTTTTGTACTATCCCTTCTAAGAATTTCCTCCACAGAGGTCCTTGCACCCAGACGGCTTCTAAATATGGATGATAAGTAAAGCTAATCACCCAGCCTAATAATCTTGAAAGACAAACAATAGCACAATTTATGAATTTTTCCTGCCCTCCCAATGAATCAAGGACAGATATGGTGTAGATGATTACATATTCTTCATCCTGACATCTAACTTCAGCACACTACAAGCTTCTTAAACTTTTAAGTCTCAGGCTAATCTCCCCCCCTCCCCTCTCCTCATGATGAAGCCCTTTCCCTAGTATTTAACTCACTTCTCTAGCTCCACCCCACCATTGTCCAAACTATCAGGGGTCATTCAGAATCATCAGTGAGTAAAGCTGCTGACAATGACATTCTGCTCCTTTAAGAAAAACATGGAATTACAATGTCATAAAAATTGTCTAGGTTAGAAAAGCTGCTAATGGGAGGAAGAAGGGAAATGGTTCACAAACAGCTACTTTGCAGCTACTGGTTCAAAAGGATGAATTCATTACTCTTTGATGCCCTCTGGAGGCCTGTCAGAATACTTTTTCCCCAGACAAGGAGGGTTATCTTTTTGCTGCATCAGAGGTGAAGGAAATTTAGTTATGGCTGAAGGATCTGGTCTTTTTTGACCTGGGGAAATTCTCAGTAGGAACTTTCTAGGTCTGAAAGTTCTACTGTCTTCTTGTGTCTCCTAACTGGCATGTTGTGGTTTTGAAGGTTTATTCAGAAGTCAACATCTTGCTTGTAAGAGAGATGGAGGGAACGAAAAAGTGGGAAAAGCAGACTTTTTAATGAGAGGGTCAGAAGGCATTGGTAAGAACAGTCAAAGCAAGCAGGGCAACTTTAAAGAAAAAGGCCTGCAAAAAAACTGACCAAGGAGGTCCTATCAGTAATTTATAAAGGGAAGAAGGAAGGGGAAGTTTTTTGTAAGAGGAGTAGAAGTATAAAAATGAAGTCGTGTGTTTTATTTTCTGCGCAAGTTAAGACGATTTATGCCACTCTTGATCCTTTCTCCACAGCTGTACTCTGCTGATCCTGCTCATTATATCTATCCAATTAATCCATTTTCTCCTTCAACATCCCCATTATTTGGAAGGATTATATATAAACAGATGTCAGTCCCATTATAGCATATGAGATCAGAAGTACCAAGAAGGCAGAAGTTCATGTATTTTGTTCACAAATAATGATTGTCATAAGAAGTGACCATGGACAAAATCTTATACATTTTTTCTTCACATGTATTTACATTCACAAATTACACCTGTCTCTGTATAAACCTCCCATAATGCATTGTCTATACTGGCTATTGGGAGTCGAAGTCAAATTCACTTGAAGGATTTCAAACCATGCTGGTTAGATTCACAGTGAGGTTTAGTGTGGTCCTATCATAAAACATAAGAGTTTGGCCAATTTTCACAAGATCAGTTCTGTAAGTATTATTTACCAAATAACAATAAATAGCTACATTTATAAATAGGAAACATCAAAGAACTACTTCAATTCTGTTTCATATCCTTAACTCAATTTAGAGGACATATTTGTAACGCTTAGGGATACCTTATAATTAAAAGGCTGTCCTGCTTTTTACGATCCATTTGGGGGGGCTGGTAGTTATCTGAACATTAATGCAATAAAGACCAAGGTAGTTGCTCTTGATAATGAAAATTGAATGGATGATTGCAAGTTATGTGTTACAGTTACACAGCTAAAATGCCACAGGTAGGTGAATAGGTCTTGCTGGACTCTTCACTACAGATGCAAAACTGGAAAAATAAATGTGAAGGTGTACAAATGCGATGAAAAGATAGTGAGTATGGTCTATTGTGAAGAATGGATACTTGTCAAAAGAAGCAGAGAGAGGTTGCTTGTGTCCTGCTCAATTTGTCACACAGATGTGAGAGTTGGGTATGACAAGAGAAATATAAAAGTGAGTTGAATGCACCAAGAATGAGGTGCTTAAAATATATGTGAAGTCATACAGAGATAGAATATGGAATGAGGGGATGTTCATTGAATGTGGACTGCACAGAAAAATAAAGAAGTATGTGATGATGGCTTGGTCATACAGAGAATGAATGAGGATCAAATCTCTTGCTCTCACATACACACACAATGCACATGAAGGGTGAATGGGTTGAGAAAAGGGGTAAGACCAAGATAGTGATTGAATGGAATGTTTTGGGGAAAAAAAGGCAATACAGCAAGGCTGAAAATGTATAGAGATACATAATGAATCAGGGTTAATGGTTGGATCAGGAATGCAGAGAATGTAAACATACAACTGTTTTTGTCCAAGTGTTCAAAGGCTAATAAATTTAAAAAAAACAAAACATTTCTACAAAGGAGAAAGGAAGTAAATACTAGCCAAGCACATAAATGTCTAAAACAGGAATAAGGCAGTCTTATGTTGACTGGATATTTTGGACTACAATTCCATAATATCTTACCACCAGGAACATGGGCTGCAGCTTGTGGTAGTAAATGCAAAGCATCTGGCAAATACTAGCTTGACTGTCCCCTTTCCTAAGGATACTAAATGCCCTGTCTTGACAGCAATTCTGCACCAGCTATCCTACTATGAGGAAACTACAGGAAATCAGATTCTAGGAAATTAATTATAATAGCATTGCAATTACAAGCCTGCAGGAGGCTTATTGTTTCCATCTTTGCTCCAAAGTACACATTCAGTGAACATTCGATCATTTAAGTTCATAACTAAGCTGAGGAGACATCATAGGAACTGAGAGGTCATCTGTTTTTAATTCTAGTAATTGCTTGCTGAGTAAAAAAAACCCCCATCTGATAGAAAATGTGGATAAAAGAAAATTTGGAGTGTAAAATGACATGTTTTATATTGATTACAGTGCCTCAGATAGAGACCCAAGGACTGATACCAAGTTTCATTCCCATTATGCGTCACACTTCAGTTTTATCCAGTCATAGGGCAATGCAGAAATGCCAATCTGCTTCTGACTGGAGAACCCATAAGGGGTACGTATAAACGTGGCCCTTTAACCAAAGGAACTCAAATGATCTTCTTGAAGATAAAGCACCATAACAGTGAGAGCTCTTTGCAACTCATAAAGGATCTTCAGGTTGGTTCTAGTTTCCTGTTCCGCAATCTGGGTATAAAGGGTATAAAATTTATTTATATGCAAGGTAAAGTTGGAAAATAAAAGGATTAGCTGAAGGAGACCAGACTGTCTATGTCACAGTTTATATCAATGCAGTCATAAGGTTTCTCCTCTTTGCTGTATGACTGAAATAGCTTCAATTTGGCTGTCTTTAGATAAAATGAGTCTTCAAATTCCAGAATTCTTAGCCAGAGGAAGGCTGGTAATTTTGGAGTTACTATTTGAATCTGCTGGATGTATCCAGGTGGCAAAAAGCTGCACTAAATTGGTAAGCAAGTAGTAAACTTGGGTATTAACAGGTTTTATTGACGTGCTTTCTTTTTCCTGTGCTACATCGACATGAATTACACTTTCCTACTTATATTTGTGTTATTAAAATGTTTAGTTTCATGGAATTCACCTCAAAATACTGAATGGCACAATGTAATATTACAGAAGACTCTATGGGCAAATCAACACATTAATGGAAATGCAATAATCTTTGTACCATTTGGGACAGGATGCAATTTTGTGGTGGGGAGAGGTGAGTAAACTTCTTTCACATATGGCCATTACAATAACAGAGTATTGCATAACCTTGGTACATCTATTCTTTACAAAAAGTACTCTGTCTTTTGTGCTTTCATTATAATAGGTTTTAGGTAGTAACATCTGCTCTCTTCAAAGTGGCACTGTGTGAATTATATGCACACATAATCTGAGGTTGCCTACATGGTCTGACTTTCAGATATAGGTGTTGAAATTGCCCACAACGTCTAATACAATTTTCAGCACTGAGCTCTCTGTTACCAGTTAATAATTCAGGGAGGCCATCAGCTTAAAGCTTGACCAAAGTTGTAATAGCTCTTTAAGGACTGGGACTTTCCCTGAGTCTAAATGTTCCATATTTTAAAATTGATGTGTGTGGGAATATTTATTCCACCTTCAGGATCTTAATCTTTTAAATCATGGATTTTCTCTCCACCCATACATGTAGAGAGTGGAGCAGATCTCAAAATGGATTCTTTCAGTGTTGTAAAGAGAAGATATTGTTTCTCCTCCATTCTCACAAACCAAAAGAACAATCCCATGTTCTTGAAAAACAAAAACAAAAATCTTGTTAATTTTCTTTCTTCTGGCCAAGGAACAAAAATGTCATCCAGCAATAACCTTCAAGGCTATACAAATCTCTAAGCAAACCTTCTCCCCTATTGGCCACCCACATATTAAGCCCAGAAGCCCTTGAATCTTTCCTGCATATGCCCCAGAAACTCTTGCCAGCAGCCATGTCATAACATCACCTTCTGAAACCAACATGCGGCAGCCAAGTTCAGGGGCTTTGTTGAATTTTTTGGCTTTGTGGAAGGTGTGCTTTTCTTTCCCAGCCCTGTTTCATGATGTCTGACCACTCAGCACTGCAAGAGGAGAGGGTGGCAGGTGCTTTGCACCAGAGAAAATAACGAGTGGAATCTTGAGAACCAGAAGACTTTTTGGACTTCAATCTCACTTGGACATTTGAAGGGAAGTCACCACAGGTTTTGTTTTAAAGTACTGCTTAAATCTTATGTCTGCGTACCTGCATAGCAATACAAAGATAAACATTTGTTATGTATAATAATAGGAACATTGTGTACATATTAATTTTGTAGTATAACCTTGGTGTCTACGAATGGAAAATTATGCCAAAAAAGTTGCAGATATCATTTCTATACAGTGTCTGTCTTCTCACATACAGCTACAGCACCTAAACACTGAATTCTTACACTGATACTTCTCATGCATTTATATGCATTCTTACATTTTTTAAAAACATGCTTATTTTGATAATTCACATATAATGCTCATAGCAGAATGATTTTACATGCCGTTGTAAAAATATCATCAACAATAATAAGGTATAGCAATTAAAATATTAGGATAGGACTTGAAATCAGGGATCAGATTCTGACTTAGATATGGACTTTTTAGGTGATCTTGAACCATCTAAATATCTATGGAACTGAGAACCTTCTTGGATGAGAAATGAAATGTCTTCAAGGAAAAACAAGTCTAGTTGCGTTTTGAAAAAGCACCTTTGGGACTTGAACCATCTAGTTACTCTCAGCCAAAAGTATAAAATTATAGGAACAATTAAAAAATAGTGTAAGGCAGGTTATATGCAAACCACCCCTTTCCATGTCCAACATGTTGCTAATTCATCAGATTTAACCTAATCTGGAATTCTGGTCAAAATTATTCTAAATCCATGTGTTATTTCATTTCCCATCTTGATTCTCAAATTTATCATAAAATCTATGTGTGGTTACCTCTAAATTTCTCATTACATAAAGAGTTTCTCCTGCATTAAAAGTTTTTTAGAATAATCATAAATGCCCCAATTCCCAGATAAACAAGTGCCTAATAATTCTAGGAAGTATTTCCTAATTAATATAGATAATAAAAATCATCAGCTGTGCTGCTCCAATACGAGACTCCAATACGAGACTGGAACAATCAAGACAGCCAATGAATTGGTATGCCTATAAAGTATTAATATGAATTTATCTCAGCTTTTGACATTTTCTTTGAAGTCTAGACTTTTCATCAAAAGTGAATGTCTTTGAATGTTGTCCCAAATGTGCTTTCCAAAAGCCAACTGAACTTTGTTTTTTTCCTTGAAAATGTTTCACTTCTCAACCAAGAAGAAATGTTTTGAATGCTTACCTCAAACATTTTGCCCCCACCTTTGATTTCAGGATGGGTTTAAATGCATTATCAACTAACTACAGTAATAAGAAAAAAGACAAAGGCTACATCCTAAGCTCACTTTTACCTAGGAGTAATTGTCTTGGCTGAGAAAGTACATAAAATACCAATCCCATGCAAGATTATTTGGAAATGATGACAAATATAGGTGATTGGGAATGTAAATGTAAACTTGCAAAAATTGCAGGAAGTTTAAAATGAGCAGTTGTTCAATGTGTCACAAGGCAACTGAGGACCATGGGAAAGAAGGCAAAGCACTTTATTCATTTATACAGTTGGTTTCGTTTTATATTTTTCTTCATTTCATCTATATTTAATCAACCATGGTAAGGATTATAATATGAAGCTCATATTTAGGATGTGGGACAAAAGAGTGAATGACATCAAGGGAAGAATCAGGAACTTCTATTAAAACTGATTCTTCACTGATATTTTTAAAAAGTTATTTGTTAGTTAATTTTTTCTTATAATGCATTGAGACTTTAGGTGTCTTACTGCAGTATAGTGTAAGTTTCTCTAGCCCACCTTTGAAAATCAAAAAGTCATTAAGCATCAAAATATTTCAATTGTTACCTTAAAATTCATGAAAACAGGCAACTATCATGAAACTCATGAAAAAAGATACATTTTTGGAAGGCATAGAATTGACAGATGGCATAGAACTGATAGGTCATTAACACTAAATGTGTTTAATTTCTAGAATGAGAGCTTATTAAACACTAACCAAGCTGGAAACCTGAATGCTCCCACTTCTATTGCTAGAGGGATAAGGTAAACAGGCTATCAAGACTTAAAATCATCACAAGGTTTTCACATTACTTTTATGTAAGTAAATCTCACAAAAATGCTCTTAGATAAGTCTTATATGACTGCAACCATAACATTTTACACTGATGATCAGGACTCTGAACCAACATAGCAGAATGATTATCACTGGCATCTCCACCCCCTCCCCCATGCCGGGCAGACAAAGAAACAAACAACTAACATTTGTTTGTATCCTGTCAGTGCAAATAGAAATGACTCACCTGGCAAAATTAAAGTCTATCGTAGAGAATTGGGCTTGGATCAGGCCCCAGCAAGCCCACAGAAAATGGGAAGCCTGAGAAAAGACAACAAAATCAGACAGATGCCTTTGAGAGGTGTGAGTGGACATATTAACATGTAACAACTTAATTCTATATTGGAGAAAGTATGTACTTGCACACACCCAAAGAGTCCTCATTGCATTTGGTACCTGCAGAGACAGTTATTTACAGGTAGGTAGGTAGGTAGGTAGGTAGGTAGGTAGGAAGGAAGGAAGGAAGGAAGGAAGGAAGGAAGGAAGG
>JANHFL010005724.1:163018-181031 GCA_032468155.1 Oxyrhabdium leporinum | reverse complement strand
GGAAGGAAGGAAGGAAGGAAGGAAGGAAGGAAGGAAGGAAGGAAGGAAGGAAGGAAGGAAGGAAGGAAGGAAAAAATCCAGCACAGAAAGGCAAAACTGTAGCTAGTATTTGGGAAAACTTGGAAATACATAGAACTATGATAGCGGAACAAGCTAAAAACCATTGCAGAATGAACAAAGTCATGAGTAGGATGAACAAAATATAGCACAAAAATATCTGAACTGGATCCACCTAAATTTGTAGCTATGTGTAGCTTCAAAATATTACACTGATCTATTCTAAATTAAACAAGGAATAATCACTGTTGTTAAAGCTACATGGTCATGGTTGCAAACATTCAAATTAGATTGCCCCTAGAACTGAAGGAATAAGAACCATACACAGACTGATGCAAGGAGAAGCTGACTTTTACAGTACTAGTCTCCACACTTAGGCAAACAAATTTGTTGGCTTAGGCTTAGGCTACAGGGTAGAATAAATAGTTACAGAATACCCTCTTCTAACGGAGTGCCTTCCAAATAAATGAATTTCAATTGCCAATAATCATATTGGCTGTGGAATATGACAGCTGTCATCCAAAACATCTAGAAGACATCAGGTTGATCTATGGATAAAAATAGTTAATAGATGAAGAGAGATTAGAAAACAAACAATTAGTATGTTGCTGTGGCTTTCTTTTTAATTAATAAATTAATATAAATATAAAAATGGTCATTGGATCAATGTAACTTGGACAGCCTCAGTTTTCAGAACATGCAATAGGCTCTCTTGTTTTATCCACCCTCCCATCATTTTGCAAATACTCACCAAAGCAAACTGGTTCACTTGCACATAGAGACTCTCCAGTTCTTCTTCAGATACTGCTCCACTCCCTCCTCTGTGTTTGTTTCCTTCTCCCTGGTCCTCCAGGCTTAGCTTCTTGTAAGACTGCAGGTAGTACCACAGCCATTGCAACTGGACTTCCTTGCATGGATATAAGCTGTAATCGACTTCATTGAGCCCTGGGAGCAGAGAAGGCAAGAGGACTTGGTGCAGTCGATGTCAGACTGGATGGGAAGGGGTTAAACCGAGTCCAGTAAACACATGGGCTTAAATTTAGCCAGACTGTTGGGACGTTTGGATCGATTTTAAGATTTGTATATCCCAATGCATTATTGTACTATTGTTGCATATTAATAAGAAATTGCAAGTGATAAGGTTACAACAGAAGGAGGAAAAATAAGTTTGTAGAAGGAAGTACTTCTCTTACAGTTTCTGTCGTTATTTGAACAAACTGAAGGAATTTGACTGGTGCAACCAAGGAGAGAGATTTAAGAGGAGAAGAGTCTGAGAATGGAAATAATTAAATGCTTAGAGAAGAAGTCTAATGGATAAGCTGTTGTTTCATATTGTAGCTTGCTACAAAGAATGAATGCGGGTGTTTATTCAAGGAATGAATAAAAGACCCAAACTAAGAAAAGTTTTGAATCAATGTAACCACAGCTCAGTCCTTTCTTCCCATTGCTTTTCTTCCTTTCGTTGGGCTTCACATCAAGCAGAGGACATCAAAGGTCTAACTTCTTTATTGGACTATAAAAGTAAATAAGGATGGACCCATCCTAATTGCTCTTGGAATAAAACTCCAAACATTACAGTGCTGTGGAAAACATCCTGTATACTACATCCGCCAGCCTAGCCTCTCTTTCAGGATTCCTGATGAATGTTATAGATGATAAGTGGTCTCACAAGGGAGGAAGCAGTCTTTGAGATATTCTGGCCCAAGCCATTTATAGATCTAAAAGAGCAACCTTGAGCTGAACTTAACAAGCATTGGGAATAGCTGTTCTAAGCCTGGTAATAAATAGCTTCTAAAGTATCTACAAGACAATAATCCATCTGTTACTATTAACTACCAGAATTTTCCAAACCCTTTTCAAAATCATCTCCACAGGGAACAGGGTTTGGTAGCAAAGTGCCAGTACCTCAGTATACATTGTCAAAAGCAACACCTGAAGGAGATTTAGCCGGTTTGAGGCTTTTTTTGGCCCACATCCAATTTCTTGCTGATTTCAGATACAGGTTCAAGATATTTTCTTTGAAATGACAATTCTGAATTGTCCAGCCAAAGCTTAATTATAAGACACAGCTCTGAATTATCTTCTTCACTGGCATTATGCAGATATTTCTGTTTTTTAAAGGACAACCTAAGGTCCTGAGGGGAACTGTGAAGCTGAGCAATATCCAACATTGTGTTCTGGAAACATTTAATCAAATACTGCTGGAATCAGTGCAAAATTGTGCCCCTAAGTTCCACATATCTTAGAAGGTTTGTTAAAAGTCATTCTGCAAAATCAAGGGAAGTCCTGTTTCCTCAGTGTAGACCAGGGATGTCAAATTTGATTTCATTGAGGGTCGCATCAGGGGGGCTGGGGTGGGTGTGGCCAGGGTGGGCATCGCCAGCTTGACTTCACTAGTGTCAGGGGTGCCTGTGGCGGCCCAAGTGCTCTGCTAGTGAAAACGGGCTTCCAATCTTCATTTTCGGCTGGGATGGCCTCCTGCAACCCTCTGCCAGTGAAAAGGGTTGCAGAGGGTTTCAGGAGGCTGCCCCAGCTGAAAACGGAGATTGGGACCCATTTTCACTGGCAGAGGCACCGTGGGCCAGTCCGCTGTTTCCAGGGCAGCCCCATGGACCAGACCTAAACACCCCATGGGCCAGATTTGGCCCATGAGCCTTGAGTTTGACACTCCTGGTGTAGACTATCACACTGAGAAAGCCTGCTTCTCTTCTGCATCATGTCAATTCTGTTCTAGTGCACAGTGCAGCAGAAGCAAACCAAGAGCTTGGTCTGAGGAAGTGCTACTGATTGAATCTTTTCTAACAACGTTTGCATTTTCCTTCTGAAAATCTTCCAGTTTGATCCAGCTTAGATTTCATGATCTTTACAGAATAGATATGGTATATGCTGAGCTGGTAACAGACCTAATTAGCCATGCAGTGATTTCCTGCATTAAAAAAAACACCCCATTCATCAGAGAATTAATACAGTATGGATAATTACATGTAGTTTCTCGAAAAGAAGTTGGTTTCTAAAATCCATCCTTAAAATCAGAATTGCTGAAGAGAGAGAGGGAGGATCAGGGTAGGGAAATCATCTTAGAGTGACATAAAATGGCTGCTTAAGATACTATTATTTATTTATTTCAATTTACTGGCTGCCCAACTCCGATGGACTCTCTAAGCCATTTATCACCACAGATATTCTTGTTTCTCAGCAGTTTGTAATTGTAATTGTAAGCAAACTTTCCAAAATGTAAGTATTGGCATTATTCGAGCTTTGCCTTTCATTCTTTGAATCTCCTGGCAAGCAACACGGGAACTAGTAGCCCAGAAACAGCTCTCACATCGTGGAGCACAATAAGTCAGCACAGTGAGATATCTGCAGATACTTGGCAGCAGGTTAAAGAGCACTGACTTTTGCAAGGAATGAGTTGCTGCTATTAGTATAGCAGAAAATTGATCTATAATGTATTTCAATTTTAAATATAACAAGACATTTCCTGCTTCTACAAATGCAGGAAATGCGGGGGGTGGGGGTGGGGGGTGAGGAAGGATATCCACTCACCTGCAAATTCATTAAAATGATTCCCAATGTCATATGCTTGGTAATTGTAGCCAGTATATTCATAATCTATGAACCGGGCATGACCTGAAAAAATAAAGCCAGAAATTGTTGCAAGTGAGTTCCTAGCAGAGGGGCTTCTTCTAAAAGAAAGAAAAAAAAATTGCAACTGTCATTTTTATCTTGAATTATGTTCTAAATTAACCAATGCTTGGTTTGCAAGTATTATGCATGTATGGGAACAAGATAACAAACCTTCGGCTTTGTTGTAGATGATGTTCTTGCTCAAAAGGTCATTGTGGCAGAAGACGATCGGAGACTGAAGCTGGGAGAGATGTTCCTTCATCCAATGAATCTCTCCTTCTAACACCTCTAGGCTAGGAATTTGCATTTCCTGAAGGAAGCTTGAGAAGGAAGACAAAATGATGCCATGTCCACTAGTAGACAGTAAACCTTTCTTATTGCTCGAGTCTTTTTTTTTTTTTAAAAATAGTAAGATTTGTGAGACAAGGCTCACTTTTTCTAGTTGCTGGTCCCAATTAGGAAATAGTGATTAATTCTCTATGGAATATACATGAATTTGCCAAATAAATATTTAAAATAGTAAACTTTTATCAATAGTAATTATAGATTCTCTTAAACCATCTCTGATCCTAATATTCACCCATAGCTAAAAACTATTTGTACCAACATAGCAATTGTTTTACAACAAATTTTCATGGATGATTTAGGCTTACTTTCTTTTAAAGGTATTTAGTCTTTTGAAGGTATTTAGCAAAGTAAACACAATCCTTACTATACCATGCTCAGACTTCTTGCCCTTTTGCCCATCTGTGCAAGTGGACTAAGTAGAAGTGAAACTGGACAGGAGAACCAGAAGTATGCTTCTAAAAATCAGTATCAGTCATACACAGATGTGAAAATCCTGGGATATTTGAAATAAATGAGCCTGAATACAGCTTGCTGTAAGAACTTTGCAAAAAGATGGATCGTATTGTGGGGTGTCCCCTATAACAACCTAAAGTATAAATATGCTTTAAATGCACAGAAGGCAAATAGGTGTTTTGTTCAGAGAGAGAAAAAAAATCTATTTCAGAATGCGTGCTGTTGTTATTTATTACACAACGTAATTCTAGATGAAATTCTAAACTATATATGGTAATTTTTTACTCTAATACATGTAAAATTTGTAAGTCAATTTTCCTGCAATATAAAAGACACTGACCTGTACTCTTTGCGGTCTGATATTTCTACATTATTCAGTATTAAAATCCAGTTGTTCTGACTCCTGGCTTTCTATATATGTTGGACTATAACACATCTGAAGGGCATCAGGTTATGGAAGACAATCAAATCTGATAAACCATGTATAGGTATCCTCAGTTTTCAACAAAGGCTAGACAAATTCATTCAACAAATTCATGTATATCCTTTCAATTTTAAAAGTTCAAAAACTTTGTCCAGGATCCAACCATAACTTTTATCATTTGTGGTGGGGGTTGTTTTAAATGAGAACAAATTAACTGTCTTTCCTTGATTCATTGCTTATCCCAGCATTTTGCACTATATGCTTAAAATAATTACAATGCCATAACCAAAAGTGTTAACTGTATTTACCAGATATTTGTTTTTTATTTTTCTTTTACCTGGAATTTGATGCCTTTTTGGCAAACTCCGTTTTCACAATATTAAGGTACTTGTACAATCTGTGCCAAAGACAAGGCTTGGGGAGACTCCCATTAGTGTGAATCCTGTGCATTTTGGCCATCTCCTGGGCTACTAGCCTAAAATAAATCACAAAGAATGGACAGTTCAAGAGCAACACACTACTTTTAATGTAGCAAAAGAGGGAGCCAGTTTCTTGTAGTGGCTAAGGTGCTGGACAAGACATGGGAGATTGGGAGCTTTAGTTGTCCCTGATCCCTGGAAGCTGTCTGGCTGACTTTAGGCCAGTTCCTCTTAGTCCAAGACAATGGGCTATTGTAGGGAAAACAGGAGGAAGTAACACTCTGCATGTTACTTTGAGTTGTACAAATTAAAGCCACAACAGATGAATTAGAATTGCATACAAAAGATAATTTGGGAGTTCTGAGCTTGATTTTTTTTCTTGCAAATCTTTCATTACCAAACTAGGTAACATCATCGGTGCTAATATGGAAAACCCAGCCAGATCTGAATTAATTTATTTTTGTTTATTTACGCAGTTTGTCTTCAAAATGTTCCATAATTTTGCATATAAAAAAAGAAACACAAATATATCTCCAGTCAAAAATCAGCAAATATTGTACTATACTTTCTGTATCCCAGTTCTGATAAATCTAGCATGATAACGTATCTTACTTAATACTCTGGACAGATGGATGCTCTACATCCGGGGTGTGAAACTTAAGGCCCGGGAGTGGGGGCAGATCAAGCCCACGGGGTGCTTAGATCTGGCCCATGGGGCTGTCCTGGAAACAGCAAAGGACCAGCCCATGGTGCCTCTGCCAGTGAAAACGGAGCTCAGGAGAGCCGCGGGCATCCCTCCCAAGCTCCGTTTTCGCTGGCAGAGGGTTGCAGGAGGCTGTCGCAGCCAAACATGGAGCTTGGGAGCCTGTTTTCACTGGCAGAGTGCTCGAGCCACCACAGGCACCCCCAACATGAGTGACGTTGAGCTGGTCATGGCCACCCTGGCCACACCCACCCTGAGGTCAAACACAACCCTGATGCAGCCCTCAATGATAATCGAGTTTGACATCCCTGCTCTATATCCATTACTAGAACGTTCCCCAAATTTAGCATTTGGGATCTCTGATCCAAAAGAACATTATATAAAATATTGTTTTAAATATGCTAATTATTTTCTAATTACATAGCAATACAGGAGAATATTGTGGCTCAGGGTTGAAGGGAGAGGTCCTTGCTGCTCTCTAATCTTATTTGTTTTCTTGCAGACATTTCATTACTCAAACTAGGTAAACATCATCAGTGCTAGTGATTGTGCTAACTACAGTACCACGGTAATTGATCAAAATTATGAGGTATTGGGATTCTCACATAGTATTACTTTGGCAAGGTAGCTTTCTGTTTTACTTGCTTTTAAAAGAGCTTTACTTAATCTAGTACCTCCAGAAAGATGTGATAGCGACATCCATAATCTCCAGCCTGTATTAGTCTCTCTTGGGATAATGGGAATCATAATTCAACCTATCTAAGGAAAAATTGCTTTGCGAAAAAAAAAATCTACAAAAGAAATACTTCTTGTGGTCTCCTGTGCAACTAATCTGAAGATCAATAAATGATCTAAATAATTTCCCAATTATGTTTCCCATTAAATGAAAATGAAGTTTAAGCACCTTCAATGAATTTCAAAATATGCATCAGCTATAGCCCTTTTCATTCATTTTTTTTTTACAGCTGAGTGGGGACAGAGTGGAGAAAGGGGACTTTGGTGGGCTTGTATCCTGCCATGGAGGCAAAAAAGCCTGACAATGAAACACTGTTACATAAAAGCTATGAGACTCCTGAGCATCTCTTCTTTTCTGTGTTATCTCTAAGATTTTTTTAGTTGGGAATTGAGTAATACTCCAGCTATATCACCACAATAGCACTATGGGGCCAAACTAAAAGCAGGGAGCAAAAACCATTTCCAATTAATAATAACTATCAGCTTTATTTCTAAATTTGAGCAAGGAAGTACACATACCTGAACATACTTGGCTCCCGGATATGTTCTGGTCCCAGAGCTTTCCCTGACATGAATTCATAGCAATATCCATTCTCAAAAGTGCAGAAGAGGTTGGGGGCACAGCCGTTGTCCTGAAGGACTTGGAAATTTCTCAGCTCATTGGCTCGGTCCACAATAAGTTCTGTTTTCCTGCCGTAGACCCGCACTAGGACTGCATCTCTCATATTCTCATCTGTGAAACAAGCCATTAGCTTGTTGGTGATGCCTTCAGTGAAGAGCTTAGATAGGGACAAAGAGAAAGGCAAGCTGAACAATCACAGTTGCTCTTAAAGGATAGTCCAATATAACATTCAGCCATCTGAGGCTACAGAGTTTTTGCGTTGCATAAAATGTGAGAAGCCACAAATTTTGTTTTTGCATTGTATGTGAATGGGTCATTATGGGTTATTCAACAAACCATGGATTTTAAAAAAAACCTTGATTTTATGTTATATATATGAACCAAGCCAAAGAGTAAGGTATCCGAGTTTCAGCTTGTTTTGTTGTAAAAGAATACATTTGGGGGAAAGGTTTCACAAAAAATATTGTGAGATGTCAGTTGTAATAATTAAAAAAGTTGTTATTGCTATCATGTCTTGGACCTCCCACCTTTGAAAATAGATGTTGAAGTTTCTCTCCGTTCCTCCTCCCCCCCCCTTGATGGGGCCACCTCCTGGTTAGTTTCATTCTTCATAGCTGTATACAGTGCTGTTGCACAATGCATTCCACCAAGCCCTTCAATGGCTAAGCTAGGTGTAGGTTAACGAGAGTTGAGAACAATAACTGAAGGACATCTAGCTGTCTTCTACAGCCTCAAAATGTATTGGACGCCCATCTCTTATGCTGAGGATAGGAATAGTGTCAGGAAGATGATCATAGGTGGAGATCATGGAATGCATACTTTGGGACCACATAGTGAGGGTGTTCATCTGTTTATCTTTTGAGGTTATACTATAGGAAAGCAGCTTAATATAATAAGGTAGGGAGATTGTAGCACACTGGGCTAGGTTGGGCTCCTAAGCAGCTGTGGTTCAATAACACTTGGAGAACTACAGATGTCCCATTCCTGGTTTAAAATGATACTTAAATCAAGGTTAAAATGACTATTCCTAATCAATTACAGACAATTCACTGGGCATCCTAGAGCCAGGTGTCACTTGCTGTCTTAGCTTAATGAACTTCACAAGATTGTTTCAAGGGTTAAATGAAAGGAGGGAGGAGAATATGAATGCAACCTACAGTTCATTGGAGAAAATATGTGTAAAATATACAATAAATTGGACTTGGGAATTCAATCTGGGACTTAACTCTTGTATACTGAAACTTGGATAAAAGAGAGATGTGCAGCATATTCGATTGAAAATAAGCATCTATATTTTATATTTGTATGAAAATCAGCAAAGCAGCAGATAAGGGGAGAAAAAGGGAAAATGTGGTATACCAAAACCAGCTAGTTTAACAGTGCTATGGTACATGCTGAATAAAAGGATAGATTAATATTACTGTCATTAATTCTTGTCCTTTGACAATGTCACAGACGTTGCAAGTCTAATTACAATATTTGAACTGCATGACACTCTAAAATAAAAAAAACCAAACTCAGAATGATGTGTCATCCAGCATGCTTTAGAATGTACAAAAGCTGCATGCATTTTAGTAGAGTTAACTTCATGGGCTGGAAAGGGAAATGTGGATTTTCAAAACAGCCATGAAACAAATCATTATTTTCCCTGCTCATCTGCACTATGGTGCTGAATGGAATATTCCAGCAGCTCTCCTTGAGCGAAACTTGAATTCTATTCAAACTGCATTATTATTGTGAAAAGCATTACTTCTACACATGAAGAATTCTTTTCAGCACACTTTTGAATACTTGCATCATGAAATTGGGGCAGAAAACAGAACATTTTGGATTGCAACATGCATATTTTTATTTTTATTAATTTGCACAAGAACCTACCATTACATATTATTAGAATTACAAAATTCTAAGCTCAAAAATTTCAAATCTTTCCAAAATCTTCCTTATGCTCCATTTAAAAAAAAAAAATTCCGCAATACAATTTGGCTCTCAAGAGTCATTTTGCTATTAAACATAATTGTGAATGAGAAATCCTCGCTGAATTATTGCAAATCACACAATTATCTAACTGGATCTCAAGATCTATAGTCTTTCTGCTCACATCAGATATAATGTATAGAATGCATAAAGCTGCTTGACAGGGAGAAATCATTATTTTAGGGGAAGATCTCAAAGGAAAGAATATGTGCACATCTTTGTAATAGCATCAACAGTATAAATGCATTTCTTAGCAGTGACAAACAAAAATATTCTGTCAATTATCTTTTATTAAGAAATGCCTCCCAAACTCATGTGCCATAAACATATTTGATTTGGATTCTATTTCTCCAAATTTCTAATTTATGTGGACAGCAGAATATACAGCAGCAAAGTTGAAAGGAGTATAAGTAGTCACTGCACTTGCTTTATTTTTAATATAAAGCACCTTGGCAATCATTCTGCACTGAGAAACATGATTAAAAAACACCCAGTTCAGATCTGTAGTCACTCTTAATGGGAATTTATATGCCTCCTCTAATTTAGAAATGTACCTCTGAATTAGGATAATTCTTTTGTATTGTACAGCAATACGAAAATGCAGATTCAATGCATTTTATGTTCAAACTTTGACTATAACCATAAAGTAAGCCGAATGGCCCTGGGTCCCAGATCAATGGAGATGTCTCCATTGAGGATGCTTGCTGTGCTGCTCGGACTGCTTCTCACAAGCAAATAGAGGGCTTAAAAAAAAAACAACTGTCCCTAATTTGGCTGGTTGCCTGAACAGATGGATTTCTCCCTTTTCTCTTGTTTATAAAACAAGCTGCTATACTTCCATTCGTTTCAGAGTCACAAGATTGGCCCAGACCAGTGTTTCTGTTTCTTGAGCTTGGCAACTTTAAGATATGCTGGCTGGGGAATTCTGGGAATTGAAACCATATACTGTACGTTAAAATAGTCAAGGTTGAGAAACAATGGCCCCAGAGAATAAGAATAAATGGAGAGTTCTCAGAGTGAAGGACTGCCTATCCAACTAGGCTGGGTCCAGTAAAGGAAGTTAGTGCTAGGGATAAATAGTCAGTTGGCCCAGTTTGATCTTGATTCCAAACAGCTCACAAAAAGAAATTGGGAAGATATCCAAAAGGTTCTGCTTAAACTGGGTGAATGGGAACTACAAAGTTCATATTATCATGATTGCTAAGTGATACAACTTGGCACACAAAATGCAAAGTTCATTTGTTTATTGCTGGCAGCTGAGTTTGAAAAGATTTTAGACAAGCTCCGTCTGTCGGAAATGTCAGCTCAGCAGCATGTGGTTGCTTTAAAAATGGCAAATTCCACCCTTGGCATCATTAGGAATTGGAAATATAAGAGTTAATTAGTAAATCTTACAACAATCTACCTGGCTCCAGGTAGAATAAGAGAAAAGGCAAAAAGAGGCAACCCAAATAGTTAAAGGGATAGAGCAGTGGTTCTTAGCCTTGTTTCACCATGCGCTCTTTCTGACCTTGCTTTTTTACTATGGTTCCCTCCTGTCCAGGTCCCATTACTGGATATGGACATAGATCACTAACTGGTACATGTTCTTATATCAGTAAGAGTCTATGTATAATACAGTTTTCTATGGCTCCCTCAGTACATGCCACGGCCTGCTATAGTTTTTCACCTGTGAGCTCCCTTAAAACATCCTAGGCCCCCCAGGGGACCATATAGCCTCTAGCTGAGAACTGCTGGGCTATAGCCCCAGAGATAATAGCAACATTTGGAGCTTTTAAATAGGGATGAAAGCAGATAAAAGAGATTGATTGATTGAAAAGACTTACATGGCTGTCTATATTAAAATACACAACTCTGGGTGGCTCATAACAACAAAAGCCAAACATAAACTCTAAACCTGGTACCTAAACCATCCTTTCCTGATGCATCTGAATATCAGACTGACTCTAACCTCACTTTACCCAATATTTGGGAGAAGAGTTAGCACTTTACAAATTTCCAGATGGCTAAGAGGTGGGGCCTGCCTGCCTGTTCTCATGAGGAAAGGGCATTCCACAGGGAAGGGGCTGCTATGGAAAAAGGAACACTTGCTTCCTAGGTCCCAATAGATGGCAACATTTAAGAGAAGGGGCCTGCCCACTCTATCCAACCTGGTGGAAGTGTACACACTTTTGCCCAATATAAAAAAATGTGAATACATTTTTACAAGCTTGTACAAGCTATTCTTTCTCATAATATTGAAACTCAGAAATGGTGATTAAGCTAAATTTGAAGAGATTAAGGGCCAATTAAAAAGAAATACTTTTCTATACAAGACATACAAATGAAATTTGCTGTCATATGATGTAGTGCACCCTGACCACACCCCTTGAGATTTTTAAAGGGAGAATTATACAAATTTGTGGAGGACTGAACAATCTACAGCTAGTAATCTTGATGGTTGGTTTTCACCTCCTGTTCACCAGCAGCACACCTTAAAAACAGCTGCTAGAAAACAACAAGAGAAGGAAGATATTGCCATTCTACCTGCATTTGTGACTTTGGCCATTGCATAATGATGAATGCTGAACTAAATGCTTGGTAGTCTAATTCAGCAAGCCACTAATGTTTCCATGTTCAGAGTGCAGCATTACAGCCTCAGGTATTTCTCTTACATTACGGATAAGAGGTGATGTATAACACAGATGGCTCAGGTGATATATAACCCAGATGGCTTTTTAGTAGAATCTCAACATCCAGCCCAAGGAGCTTCACATCAAACAGTAGTTCAGGTGCATAACCATGTGACAAGGATAAAGCAGGAAATAAATCCATGCTAAAAGTCATTTCACACACCCCTCCCATAAAACCCATGATATCTATTTCTAGAAAAGCTACACACATACACACACACTTCATAATGAGTAAGAAATGAACAGTATCTGAGAGAGGAGAAGGGTTTGGTAAAGTTGGGAAGAATCAGGTTTTGCTGAACTTCAAGAAACAGGGCATCAGTGCCAAATGATCTCTTCTTCTCATATCTCATATCTTATCATAAACAAAATCTAAAAATCTCATTGTTCATACTTGATCAGCAAAAGTCCATTAAGGATTATCAGAGACAACATATCTCTTTTAACCTTGACCAAATAAACTAATTTTATATTCCTTTCTTTTACTTTTAACAATCTTAATCTTTAGTCCTTTCAAAGAATATTTTAGAAGCGGATTTCTTTTTATTTACTTTTCTTTGTCCCTTCTCACAACATTTTTTAACAAGTCTTTTTTGTACATTCAGTATAGGAAAGATGTTCAGATTATTCTTTTGGTTTGTTATTTGTATACCCCTTTTAATTATTAAGACATCAGCCAGATTCATTTGTATATCCAATGTAGCATCTTTTTCTATATCATTTAGCTTGTCATCTTAAAATCCACTTTCAGATCAGTCTCGGTCATTTTAAAATCTATTTTCAGGTACTTTCAATGTTGTTCAGTAAAACCTGTTTTTTTGACATATTTTATACCAAGTCTGTCTATAATGGCAGATACTCTTAAAATTAATTTCTGGGTCCATTGTTCAAATATAAAATTCAATGTTAAAGTATTTTGCTCCATTCCATATTAGTAAGCCTAATTTAAATGTTTTTTTTCTTTAATTGTAATATTTAGTTCCTTCTAGTTCCTTCTAGTGGCCAACCTTTGAAGTTTCATCCTATTTTTTTTATGAATTCAAAACAACTTTTTCCCAAGGGAAGGATTCTTATAATTTCAAAATCTTAATTTAAATCCATCTGGACCCTTAGTCTGCTTATAACTTTTCAAATTCAATGTTCTAATCAGTCTTTTGCTATTTACCTCCCATTCCCCAGAATTTTAAAAAAATCTTAATTATATTTAAAATTTTTCTTGCTGAGGGCTGAAGGCAACTCATTCACTGTATCAAACTTGCCATTCTGAAGGTTCGTGTAATAGTTGAAAAAACAGCTAACAAGCAATTTCCAAAAGTGATTAGAAAAGTAAGCATGTTAACCTAGTACCCTTTAGAAAGGTGCTTAACTGTGATTAGGACTACAATGATTTTCCCTTGACCCCCAGAAGTCTGAACCTGCTGGAAACCGCTGTTTGGTGGTCTCCTTATGAGGAACAACTGACTCTAGCACTTGTTAATGATGCCATTCCTATCCTTGTCTGGAGAGGAATTCACAAAGAGGTGGTTCATTCACTGCTCTTCATTCCACCATGGTCGTTGACTCTGCTCTCAAAGCAGCCATCTTTGGTTCACTATTTCTTTCTTGAAAGTCACTCAGCTTCTCACTTAATATTGGTGCATGACTTCCTTATATATTTTGTCTGCTACTAAATACTCTGCACCTTATAAAATAATAATTTCAAACAAACAAGCACCTACCAGTAACATTCAAGCAGGCAAGCATCTGTTACTTGTAAGTCTGAATAGTGGATGTGATAGAACATGTGGAGATAGAACAGAAGAGAAAGAACTGGAGAAAGTCACAAAATATAAAGACCTACAAACAGAATAATTATGGCAAAAGAAAGCAAAGATAGTACGATACTAATAGTAATAAGTGCCCTGGGTGGCCTGAGCAAAGACTTGATAGGTGGCTAAAATGCAAATCCAGTCTCAACTTCTGACTTTTTAAAAAATAAATACCAAATAACAGGTGCATTTTATGAACACCAATGAAAAAACTCTTGTTCTTCTCTTATTAGTTCTGTATACTCCTTTTGCTCACTTAACATTGCTTCCCATGCCCTATTATAACTTGGTCTGTAATTATACATAAACATATGCAATTAAAGCAAGCTGCACTAATCTTATTTATCTCTGCCTCTGTCTCCCTCGTGTTCCTGTTTCTTTTCCCATGTTTTTCTATTGTAAGTTCTTTTGAGAAGGAACTTATCCCTCAATACTCTTTAAAGCATAATGAACAAAGAATGGCAAGCATCATAAAGAATGGCAACATCTCTTTGCCCTGAATCAAGCTTCAAAATCCCATCTGCTAAAACATGAATGATGAGGAGTCAGTAGTTTCTCATATGTTAAATAACCTTTTTACAGCAGTCTCAGCTAGCATCAATAATGTTGAGGGATGATGGGATGTAGTAGAGCAACTTCTAGAAAGGAGGAATTCCTTATTTCTCTGCTAAGAGACTTGATACAAGCCTAAGTAAGCTTACCCTACTGCAAGAGTGTCAAACTTGCATCATCACGTGATGTATCGCAACCTTTTTCCCCTGCATTACACTGGGTGTGGGTGTGGCCAACGTGTGATACATCTGGCCCGTGGGCCGCAAATTTGACATCCTTGCCCTACTGAGTTCAGCAGGGCATCCTATCAAGTGTAGTCATCAATGATGGGGAAAACTTTAGGTAGATGAGGGCCAATGATGCAAAGTGATAGAATTGTTGTCATGTGTAGTAGACATTCCTATGTTTTGCTTCCTCTTGACAATATTCTCTGGTGTTTTTTCAGGTCTTCTTACTATCTGCTTTGCTTGCTAGTCTTTTTTTAAAATGTACTACTCATGTAATACTTTTTCTTACCATGTCTCTTTCCTGCTTTTCAGTTGGTGTTGGTCTCTCCAGTATTCAATAAGCTTTCATACTGTACTAGCTTCAGTGCTTCTTCTTCACCATACTTTATATATTCGTTCAATGTGCTTTTTTCTTATTCAACTGTCCGGTGTACAGGTAACATTCCACACCCACCTATGCTCCTTGTTTAACAGCATTAAAGGAATCATCACAAAATGTATGCTGTTCCAAGTAATGCTGCATTTCGCAATCGATGGTATTTTGTCAATGTAAATGGTGTTCAAGTAGTGCTTCAGACGTTTAGGATTGCACCCAAGGCACCTACTGTTATTTATTTATACTATTTATACGATTTTTGATTTTTTTTGCCATAGTTATTCTACTTCTACTTGCAGGTCTTTATATATTGTGACTTTCTCCAGTTCTTTCTCTTCTCTTCTCTAGATATTGCTACACACACTACCCAGACTATTTTGTCTATTATATTTGTTTATTGTACATATACCATTAAAATGGCAGAACTAAAATAAAATATAATACAACTAATAAATACTGGGATCATTAACTAGATGTGCTAATCCTACTGGGATTTTTGCTTAGATGAGCATGAAGTATGAGCCCTGAATGCTGCAAGAGAGAAGTTTCTCAAATCTGGATGCCCAGGAACTTTATTTTGTCTGAGCACTAGAGAGAAATGCTTCCAGTTTGCTCAGCTGTAAAATGGGAAAGATGAGCTGCTAAAAGAGGCCCAAGGTTACTTTACAGTCATCAATTTATATAAGCCTTCAATATCTTGACTAAATTACTCTGCCCAAGGCTAGCAGTTTGTGAATGCTGTCAGTGATTCCAATAACTATGTGCATAGCGAATCATAGCATGTCACAGAGACAGAAAGCAGGGTTGGTGGGCCTTTTCCTATCTCCATATTTTCCTCATCTCTTTGGTTTAACCACCTCATTTCACTTTCCCCAAACTAAACTCTTTATCTCAATCCTGCAAAAACAGGGCAAATTAAGGGGTAGAAGGACAAATCCTAGGTATAAGATTTGATCTACAGACAAGAACATTGGAGGTGGGTAAATAAGAGCAACAGCTCTGGCTTCAGGGACTTGCAAAAGGCCAACATGATCAGGACCAATCTGATTTTTAGAGGAATGGTGCTCCCTGGGTGCCATGACAGAAAAGGGTCTCTTCAAAAAAATAAAAATAAAAAAATAAATAAATAAATATAAATATAAATATATATATTAAAAAAAAGAAAGAAAAAGGTCTCCTCCTGGTCCTGCTAGATGACTCTTCAACGGACAGGACCTGTAGTATGCTTCTCATGCTGGATCTGATGAGATAGGTGGATACAATTGGGGTAAGGAAATCTCACAAATAATCCTGCCTAATGCCATAAAGGACTTTGTAGGTGACCAGCAGTACCTTGAATTTAAACTGGAAGCACAATCTTGTGGAAGCTTGTGGAGCACAGCTGTAATGTGTACACTTTAAGCAGTGCCCATAATTACTCACAGCATGACATTTTGCACCAGCCTCAGTTTCTGGGTAGTCTTCAAGGACTGTTTCATGTGGTAACCAAGGCATGAATGATTATAAGGAGAACCCCCAATCCAGAAAAGGTGTAATTGGTGCAGAAGCCAAAGCTGTGTATGCAGAAGAACAAACTATCCTAGAGAACTCATAGCCTTAGTGTATTTTTGCCCTGGCTCTATATAGATGACCTTTCCCATTTATTTTCCCACTGCTTTTTTCCATTTGATTATACTTGACAATTTATAAATTTGTAATGATCCTTCTGCCACAGACTCCCCAGGCTTGCTGAGAACCTGCTTGCTGAGGGCACCAAGCCAAATTGGGTAGACAGCCACAGCCAGCAAACCTGCATCCCTTCAGAATCACATCAAATAGGGGGTCAGGGTATCATTTCTCCCAATGATCATAGTTCCCTCCTCCTTTGAGTGCTTTTTCTATTAGCCATCTAGCAAAATATTCCTTCAAAAAATGAATAAATGAACTTGCTGGCAGACTACAGTATTGGGGGGTACAGTGTTAGACAGAACAACAGAAGAAAAGGATTTAGGTGTGCTCATAGCAGATGACTGCAAAATGAATAAACAGTGTGGCCAGGCAACTGTGAAGACAAACAAAATTTGGGGATTATCACTAGAGGGATCACCAGCAGAAAAGAGGAGGTCCCTAATCCCATTATATAGGGCTCTAGTCAGACTCCATTTGGAATACAGTTCTGGAGACCTCACTTAAAAAAAAAGATAAAATAAGTCTGAAGACCTGCCACAAAAATGTTGCTCATCTCCAGATTCCATTGCAAAGTCTTTGGGACAAAACATATCAGGAGATTAGAGGAACTGAACATGTACAGCCTGGACTGGAGAATGGGAATGGGAGGACACAACTGAAACCTTTAAATATATTGAGGATGTGCATAAGTTTCTAGAAGGTAGTAGTTTCAATATTAAGCAAATATCAAGAACACAGGGGCATAACCTCAAACTGACAAGAGGGAGGTTCAAAAGTAATGTTAGAAAGTATTACTTCACAGAAGGAGTAGTAGAAGCTGGGAACCAACTTCAAGCAAAGGGGGTGGGTCAATCATTAGTAACTTAGGATAAATACATGTCTATCATCTGGAAAAAATTAATAAATTAAAAATAATAATAATTAAAAATAATGAATAAATTAAATTAAAAAGAAAACACAATCAAACAAAAAACTCAAATGGCAGACTCAATGGACCACTGGGTCTTTTTCTGCCCTCAGTTTTCTATGTTTCTATGAATAGGTGAATCTTTTTATCTTAGTATTAGAAGGTATTAGGATTGGGAATCACAGCAGGTAATGATGCTGTAGGAATAAACCTGATGCTTGATGCTGCTGTAATCTGGTTTGCAACTTCTCAGAATTTTTCTTTCCCAGATAAAAGTGTATTTTCTACCTTACTGTCAGGTACTGGAGAAAGTCTTTCAATTTCTCTTGTTGGTGTTTCTAAGTTTATTTTAAGCAGACCCTGCTATAGCATGAGAATAATAATAATAATAATAATAATAATAATAATAATAATAATAATAATAATGAGGAGGAGGAG